>JAMXBD010003435.1:0-120092 GCA_024138025.1 Combretum micranthum | reverse complement strand
TGTAAAACAAGTAGTGGAGTTAGAATGAAAAATATTGACATATGGATTGAAAGGCAAATTCGTAATTTAAATCATGCCTACATGAACACCTAGTATTTGAGTCTAAATTGGATGTTTTATGATCAAATGGAGTCCTTAGATAATAGATATAATGAACTTCAATTTTTGATGCATTTAAACAAGTTTTCCCATGAAGAAAATGCAAGAAAAAGAAATTTACAAAATTCGGATTTTTGTGAGTAGTTTGTTTAAAAACAAATTTACCCAATGGAAAATGTGGATTTTTATGCATAAATGAAGGTCATGATTAGTATAGATATTGAGAACTCATTTTTATTTAGATAACAAGTAAATTCCAAGAATAAAATCATAAAAACCCTAGGGAATGTAAAGTTGGAAAAATTTAGCTTTTCATAAGTGATAATTATGGAATTCTTGATAATTAAGAGCTCATGAGAGTTCATCATCAAAGATCATCAAAACCATGCATATATTGAGCTCATTACATGATATTCATATTAGGAATCCATTCATATGTCATCTATACATGAATCATCAACTAGATATATTTTACTAAATGCAAAACACATTTTTCGGAATCGGAAACGTTACAGAACAGATCTGATCCCTCTTTTCCATGACCATAATATTTTCAAAACTTGAAAATAATACTAGAAATAGATAGATCTTTCGAAGTAGATAGAAATCGATATAAAATTTGCGGAATTCCGAGTTAAAATGACCAAGTTATGGCCGTTTTAAGTTGGAACCTCCGTAATTAGCGAGAATCACGACTTTGATTAGTTTAGATGCATAGCTTGAATTAGTTGAGTGATGAAAGTCTTATTAGGCTATTCTTATTTGGTAGGTGATTCCGAGCACGACGATACCCCATCACCTGACTACCGTTATTAAGAGACCGGCGTACCATGGCCGAGTGAGTACTACTTCCACTCTCAATTATTGCTTGTGTTTGTAATGATAGTGGAATTAGTTGTTTAAGCAAAGATAAAAGATGATTATGCATGATGGGGTATATGGGAATTATATATTTGTCTGCGGTTGATGTGTAAAATGGAACTTAAGAAATATAGAAACCGGGTGTTAAGCTATTGATTGATTAGCTAGCATTTTCTATTGATTGTCTGCGAAAAACTGTTGGTCACCTAAAAGAATTGAATTAATACATATTTGACTTCAATTATAATTGGACTCATTCATATCACGACGGGGATGGAACATTAGCATTGGTTGGTTTTTCGTAATCTATAAAACGAATATGTTGGTTAATCGTGATCCATAAACCAAATATGTTGGTTAATCGTGATCCATAAAACGAATTATTGTTCAGTTGACCGTGAGCTTAAACGGCGTCGTACCGCAGGATTCGTTAATCCGCTAACCCGGGATGGAGGGCGTAAGTCCATCCACATGTGATTTCCGGCTGGTCATATTTTGTTGAACTCATTCGCTTGATGCATTCCACTTGGTTGATTAACTACTTGCTTGAATGTTTTGTATTAATTGTGATTCGGAAGTTTTCACTCACTAAGCTAGTGTAGCTTATACCCTAATAATTTCCTGTTGCAGTATGAATACCTTTGGTTATCTCCGAGGACCCGTGGACATCAGGTAAGGCTCTTAGAGGTTAAGGAGCTTTTGTTAAGGCCAGTACCTAAAAGTAGAAATGGACTTCTAATCATGTTTCCCGGAACCAGTGTCCGAAGGATAATACAAGGAATTATGTGAGCTCGAGAATTCTTAGCATTGTTATTGGGGGTATACCCCCTAGTTCATGTAATGGAATAATTCTCTGTAAGACGGTCATGATTTACATTCTTGCTGCTATGTATGTCTCCTTAAGCTAATACGAAGCAAAGTATGGTCTATGTATGTTGAGAGTGAGCTTTACACTCGATGTTCAAACTCATGGGGAGACTAAGGTTGTCTTACTTGAGTTTAAATGTTGAGTGTGGCGGACTGTCACGTATAGGGCACACTTTGGGGCGTGATAGATTTTGTGTGGAATCACACATGAATGAACTTGCCATTACATGTTTCAAGATCCTAAAGTATAGATCTCTTACCTATTTGTTGTGTGGAGTAATAAATTTGAAGGGAAAAACAAAGTGTGTGTGTGGGAAATGGGAGGGGAGGTCACGACAATGGAGGAGAAGAGGAAGAGAGAGTTTTTAAGTTTTTGAAACAAATGAAATAAAAAATGAAGAAAGAGAAAAGAAAATGATTATTTATATTAAGTGGTTTAGGGTTTGTTTTGTATTATAAAAGAAGAAAAATAAAATGAATAGAGGGCAAATTCGGGGGGAGGGATGGTTTTGCGCCGGCCAAGCATTGAGTCAGAGAGAGGAAGAGTTGAATTTGTTTGAAAAATTGGAATTTATGTAATAAAAGTGTTAAATGTAATAATTTAGTAAGAAACAAAATTTTCTTAGAAAAGAAAATATAATGAGTAATTGTAAAGATGTAAGACTAGGGTATGGGTTATGTGTGTAGTAGGTTGTACTTGTGAATAGTAATAAATAGTAGACAAAACATCTACTTTACCGGTAGTAAAGAAAATACGGGAAAAAAAGACTATAACTGTAATTTTTATAACTGAAAAATTATAAATTTTTAAAATCCTTATAAAATTTCGGTTCTAAAGAGTATTCCAAAATATTTTCTGAGTTTCTAGTTTCGGGACTCACTTTTCTGTAATGGAGCTCGGGAAGGCTCATAATAGAAAGTTTTTCGAAATAAAAACTTTTCATGGTTTAAAATATACTTTACAATAATTTTCCACATTAAATTATTTTATAAAAGTTCTTTTGATATGAAACCGAAAGAAAGCCGGATCTAGGGCTTCTAGGTTTCTCTCACAAAGCTTGAACTAAACCGGTTTAGGGTTTCGTTCTCTGGTTTCTGAAGTTTACTTGATTACTAGGAAAACTAGGTTTACATTATAAGAATAATAAAATTGTGTAATGAAATAGAAGTTAATAGTGCAAAAGACTAATTAATTACCGTAGTAACGAAATACGACTAAAATCACAAAATTAGATAATTCTAGTTATTGAAAAATTATAAAACTGATATCTTAGAAATCCTTATAAAAATGCGAGTCTAATGGTACTAATGGTATATTTTTTATATCTAGAGCCCGGGACACGCTTTTCGAAGTCTGTATCATAACGGGTTCGAAATAGGTCAAAAATTTACCAATATGATATTTTTAAGCGAACTTATATTACTATGAGCTATTCTACACACTTAAACTACACCTCGGTCTCTAGGGTTAAGGGCGTTAGATTACCGGACTTAAACTACTGTACTCCACTTAGGGTTTCCGGGTGATTTTTTCGGTTTAGATCTTTGCCAATTTGGAAACTGATATTTTATGTTTATAAAACATATTTGATTTGAGAAATTTATTTTAAGTTTGATTTTTGTAAGTATTTAACATCTCTCGACGTTTTTGGAATTCTTTGAATTGAGTTTTATTTCCGATAGTTAATCGTTATTTACTTTTTAATAATTTGTTTTCGAGTTTTATTTCACTCGATTTTATAATTCAGAGTTTAGTATGGAATTTGTCGTACGTAGTGGTTTTGGATTTGAAGACTATTGAGTTTTTATTTCATTTTACTTTTAAGAAATCTCATTTTCTCAAGATTAAGAATTTTTGGATTCGTCTGTGATTTAGGACTAGTCGAAGTTCGGTTTTAATTTGAATTGATTTTTAGGGTTTATTTTCGAAGTTCATCGTGGAATTGTTTACTGAAATTTTCCGGGACTTACAAATTGAGCCAAATATCAATGTAGGACACTAGACACTTATAGGATCTTAGTTATATAATCTATGTTTTATTGTTGAATATTATATTCATCTACATGACATTGATATTATAGAAGACCTTCGAACTGATTACTACGATTAGTCACTATAAGCAGGTGAGTAACTCAGTCATATTATATTGTTTGTGCTTGTAGTTAATTGAATATGTAATGCAAAGATAATAATATGATTTTCTTGATTGAAATATGTTGTAATCTGATTGTATGATTGTTAATATACCATTACGAAAGTGATAATATAATGGTATGATGGTGTGAAATAGTATGATGATTATTGTGTGTAATGTATGACCACCATGAAAATGAATAAGAAGTATTGATTTTTTAAATAACCTAATCATGCATTATACGTACTGCATTATTACATATACAAATGGGCGACAGCCTGCTACGTATTAATATTCCAGTTCTCTATTAATGCTTGATTTTTCTAAAGTTTTAGCTCTTCCAAGATTTTCTTTGTTCCGTCGATTCTACAGGAGCTAAGTGGCAGCGAAGAATGCCGCCTATAGTATCGCTTTGAAATGATTAATACTTAAAGAGTTTCTAAGGACTGATATAAGAAATTGTTAGTTAAAACATCATTAAGCTAAGAGTGACAATCCTAAAACGAGAAAATCTTTGATTTTCCTATAAACTTAGTCTCTCCTGGGTAGGTGGGTCATAAAGTAATTGTTCTTTAACCCTAAAAAGAGGGCGTAAATCTTTTTCCTGTTTAGATTCTAGATCATCTAAGCTTGTATTTTGAGCACATGTTTGAGTGATTGCATTACATATGATTTGTCAATAAACTTACTTGATGTGTAATATGTCTGGTTATTCACTAAGCCATGGTTTCGCTCACACTCCAATAGTCTTTTAAGATTTATGCTTCGACCTTGGTTAATTACTTCTAGGAATATGGCTCCGTTAAGGGCTTAAGAGCTGGAAGCCCATGGTTCTATTTGGGATAAATGGTTTATATTTTCCCTATAATAGATTAGTCAGTATTATCTTATCAGTTATGTATGTGGAGAATTACAAATAGATTACATGGTTTGTAATAATCTATGATACTCTATAATTGAGATAACAGTTATTTACTAATTTATATCTTACATGTATTTATCCTTCTTATCAAAGCAACTAAAGGATCCTATTATTTGGAAAATATGTCACTCTCCGAAGGTAATCTAGTGATGGTATTCAAGTGTGACTTGTCTACTTCTACTAGGATACTCTCAGGGCATGACAGCCGGAGTACCTAACCCCGAATGAAGGACATAAATTCATTCAACATATAGCTCCCGTAAAACCGTATATCTTGTATGCTCACGTGTTTGTTGAATTTCATTTTCTTGTATAATAAACTTGATTGTTATCTTTGCTTCATGTATGTTAATCGGGAGTATTCTCACTAAGCTCGTAAAGCTAACACCCCTATAGATTTTTGTATACTCATAACCATTTGTTCCTTTATCCAAGGTCTTCACATATTCGAGTAAGTGTTCTATTTAGGAGCTTTTGCAGGAAATCCACTAAACGATTAGAATAGACTTCCTTCAAAATCTTTGGATGAGAGCATTTAGGTTATCTTGTAAAGACTTAGAAATTTTTATATGATCCTTGAAGATTAGCAAGGAATGCCCCTAAGACTTGTGTAATGAACTATTATCATTATTTATGAGTTAGCTTTATTTCTAGATTCTTGTATATCCATTATTACTTGCCTAAACCACCTTTCCTAACGGCGTCTTCTATTACTATGTTGTACGCCTTACATATAGTGTAAAATACAGAAATAAAGACGAAAATATAATGAATTATGAATCATGAGATGATATAGGATGAGTTTAAAGTCAAAACAAGTCAATTGTAAAAGTTTAAGTTTAGTTATAGGACAAATATTAAAGTTCGGAGTTCTATAATTTTTGACAGACTGTACGCCGCCTCCTAAAGAATCTACGCCACCGGCATAGAGATAGTGTAGGATGGGAACAGTAGTGTTTTTCGTAACGCTGGGAGGAATGCTGTCGGCATTCACTAGGGTTTTTTCTCAACACCGGCATGAAAGCCGCCGGCGTAGGGCAAGGATTTACCGGTGTATGAAGAAAGAATATAAATTCTGGAAATCAAAGCCCCGACGAACGCTACCGGCATTCGTGTAAATTTTTGTCAGCATATGGTGTACGTCGGTAAGATCTACAAGTATGCCACCGGCCTAAATTTCTATAAATATGAGACGCGAAAAACATTTTCGATAGATTTTCTTTATATCATTTTCTCCTTCGTATAAGAGAGTTTTGGAGTGTTCTTAGAGATTCATGCTTGGAGAATCATCGGGAAGGTGTTTTTGATCCAAAGGAAGTGATCTTAACCTTCTCATTTGGATTATATACAAATTTATACAAGTTTCTTAGGGTTTGGTTGAATTTTTACATGAAGGTTTTTGGAGAAAAACCCTAGTACGTGTGAGATCTGTGAATTGGTGAATGCAAGACGGGTTTTAGTGTTTCAAAATAGTAAGTAAATCTCCTCTATTATGGATTCAAACAAAATACGAGTTAAACTGAAATGACCTAGATGTATATTTTAATCAAATCTCATGTGTTTATTAATTTATTTTAAGGAGATGAATTGAATGAGTATGTTTGTGTTGTTAGTAGTTTAAGATATAAGATTTTGTATGTGTATATGTTGATATTAATATTGTTGTTTTATATGCATTAATGTGTGAGTAATGAAATTATTAATGTTGTCTTGTGCACATTAAGATGTTAAATTAGGTTAGATTAATAAATCAACTCCAATTTTGTTAAGATTAATTGATAGAGTTCTTGGTAATTAAGTAGCATTTATGCCTAAATGTAAGTTAAATGGAGTCCAAATTAAAGTGAAATGCAACCTAAAGTTAATATAAGCATTAAGGGGTAAATTTGGAAGTGTAAAAGTCAAATTAAGCTAATTTGATTACTTTTTGGGGGCAGCTCAAAATTTTATCCGAATTTTCCTTTTCTTTCTTCTTTTTCTCTCTTCTTCTTCCTCCATTTCCATCTCCATTTCCAAGTTCAAGTTAGGGTTATATCAAGTTGAAAATCAAAGTATCTTTCAAGACAAGGTATATATATATGCTTGGATTAATTTAGTTAAAGTTGTTGTGTTGTTTTATTTCTTTCTTGAAATAGATGTATGTATCATTGGATGAATTGAGCTTAAAGTTGATTAAATGGTTTGTTCATGCATGAGAAGAATTGAGGAAGTTTATATGAGTGTGTGAGGTTGTGCATGCATTGTTTATGTTGGTGAAGTGTTGAGAAGTTGTTAAGAGAATTTGGATAGGGGAATTTAGAGTTGATAGAAGTAGATTTTGAAGTGTTTTATTGTGTTGAATTCATGCTTGGAGTTGTTAGATTTGAGTAGTATAGCTATGAGTAAGGTTATTGATGTTAGAAAAGTGGTGGAGGAAGGATTAAAGTGTATTAAGATATGATTTTGTAAAGTTGAAAAACAGGGGATTTAAGTTTCTCACGTTTAAGCCTGTTTTTAATACGTACGCCGGCAACCTGGGAATTCAACGCCGCCGGCTTATAGGCAGCGTTGGATTTAGAATTTTTAAGGCTGGCTGAAAGCCGCCGGCTTTCGCTGGGAAGTCAGCCGGCGTTCATTCTGTCATGTTGAACGCCGGCAGTGAAAATTAAGGCCGCCGGCGTATATGTCAAAGCCGCCAGCTTATATAAGAAAGCGGCCGGCTTAGACCTCTCTGGACGTTTTTGAAAATTTTGGTTTTGGATTCTACGCCGGCTCAAGGCCGCCGGCGTAGAATACAAAGGCTGACGGCGTACCTTTGAACACTGCCAGCGTTGGCAGTGGACATTTTCAGAACACTGTGCGCCGGCCCAAAGCCGCCGGCTTTGGCTGCCGGCCTATCCCCTGTGCTTTTGAAATTAAAAAACTTTCTCCAAAAATTTTCCGAAGTTGTTATTTGAGAAATTGAGTTTTATTAAGAGATTTAAGATATAATAGGACGTTTAAAGCTTATTTGTAACCTTGTATTCGATTATTTGGATTTCCTTGATTAATTGCGATATGAATTTAAATAGTGTATAATTGTGATAATGAATCCATACTTGTTAATTCCTTGATTATTGTGATATTTTTCATTACATTAAGGATTCTTCGGTTAATTCATCACCGAGAGATCCTAGTTCAATGCTAACGGTTTCAGGTACGCAATAACTTGTTTGATGTTTGCTAGGACCAGACATTTCTAATTTGACCTAAATTGATTCGATTTAACATTTGGATGAATTGGATGTCTATTACGCTGTTTTAATCTGGTCCGAGAGCAGCAAACCTATCATGATGCAATGACATGTTAGCTAGGCGCTTAACCAAGTCATGATGCAATGACTTTACCATGATGCAATGGTACGCTATGATGCAATAGCGATTCTTTTGGTTAAGTGGGTAGCCGATAGGGGGAATTGTATCTGTGTAACGTTTGCTTAAACTTAGGGGAAATACCATGATTTAGTTCAAGGTTTATGGAACTTGTGAACTAGGCTCATGTTATGGACTGGTTTAAGTAAGTCGGGCAACGGCTTTTAAACCCTAGATGAAGCTATTAACTTCATGAAATAGATATAGGAGATATAAGTATTCGGACTGCTTATATCAACCCCCTGAGCAGCTGCCGTTACTCAGGATCCCTGGATTCCCGAAGTGTGACCGGGATTGAATACCCTCTTGTTGATTTGTGAATCAAAATGTAATAAAGATAACCACTGTTCTATGATGCATTACATGAATCGGGTGACTTGTTATGCATTGGTTATTGTGTACTGGGCCTCTGGCTCACTTTTGCTGCTTGCAGGTCATGGAGACGAGTATTACGATGACTTGGGCTATGGGTCCGATTTCGAAAGATTTTTGGATGAGTGGGACGAATAGGATTCAATTACCCTGGACCTTTGGAAGACTTTTTGCGATGGAGAAGTTATGTATAAATGGCTTAATAGTTATCCAAATTCCTTTTGTAATGACCTAAGATCCCTTAGGATTCTTATGTTTTGAGAAATCATGTAATTTGTTTTGTAGTGTTATGTATTGACACAAAGAAAGGTTATATGATGTAAATATATGTATAGATTGCTTTTGTTAGCAATCTTGTTTTAATTTAAAAGTTATTTACAAAGTTCAGTGATTTTGATCAAGCAATTTTCATAAACTGTTAGTTTAGGACAACCTTACATATAATGTGCAAATGTTATATTGGTTGGGGATTCGGTACTCTAAATCTCGGATTTAAAGGATCGGGTCTTTACATAAACAATCCTTATATGTTCTTTATGTTATGCGAATTAGGTTTTTGGTGAAAATATTTAGTGAATGTAGAGTTTTGTGCGGTTCCTTGTTATTCTTGAGGATAATTGTGGAGTTTGATCGAAATAGACAGTGCAATAATAGAGATTTCTAAATCAGGTTAGTGTAGATAGGTTGTTTTATGTTAAGTTTGATTTATCTATAAATGTTGGTGATTTGATATATGTTTATATGTTACAGGTTGAGATTTGGAGTTGTTGTTTGATATTGGGTTTTGGAGTTTGAGAGTTTGGTGGTAGTAGCTGGTTGTGTTGTGGTTTGGTTTTATAGTAGTTGACGATTGTCTTTAAATAGTTCAAGTATCTCCTGAATATAAAAGGTACGACCAATCCATTATTGATGTATGTGCTTGTAGATTAGAATTTTGTGAATGGATGTAGGAACAAATTGCATAATGACTTAATAAATATTCAGCTTAATAATTATTTGCTTGTTGTGGTTGGCTTTGACCAGTAGAGACCTGGCAGACGGTGATACTGGTGCGGCACCCTGATGATCTTAGTGTGGGTTATCCTGAGTGGACTCGTGCTAAGATATGATTCCGGTAGAATTTAGGAGTTCAGGAATTGGGATGTTTGGAGAGTACCACTCATCCATATATGTATATGATTACTTATTTTCAAAATCAGTTGGTTGTTTTTAAAGTAGAGTCTGAGTTACTCTGAGTTCGGGATTTATGTATACTAGATTCTAAACTGTGTTGTTTTGCTGAACTAAAATAGATAATAATCCGTTGTATGCATTTAGTTTAGTTGCATTTATTTATACATTGTATGTGCATAACCTTGCTTGAACTGGAATGGATATTATTATACTGGCTTCGCCGCTCATTCTGTTATATTTCAGGTGCAGGTAATGAAAGTATGATATATGATCTATCGGGTTTTGATATCGTCTATGAGGATGGGGATGGCGTTAGCGGTCCTGACTACCCTGCTGATGACTAGTTGTATAGTCATAAATGGCATAGAATGGATCAAAGAAGACTTTTTATGTCTGGTTGTTATTCAGTGTTAGATTTCATTAGATTTTCAGTTGTATTTGGAGTTTTATATGTGGTAATAGTTTTAGGGTATGGTTCGACTTGCTGACCTGCAGTTATGTCAACAATGTCTAGTTTTCTGATTATGGAGATTATGTTCTTATCAAATAGTTTATTTATGAGGACTACATGTCTTCTTTTATACCTTGTGAGTTATACAGGTGTTGTTCATGTTAGTTGTGGAAATTAAAGCCTTAGCGTGTCCTATTAAGAGAGCACACGTGGCGGGTTGTAATGCCAACAGGTGAGGGCGTTACATATAGTATCGAAACTTTCGCGTGACTAAGGTAGTCATTCTTAAGTCTTGACATTTTATGTGGCAGACTACCACGATTAAGGTATCTTCGTGGTGTGACAAGTGGACTTCCTTAGAAATCTTTTTTATAGCAATAGCAGCTTAAGATAAATATATTTTCCTTTCAGAGAGACTCAATGATATGTAATATTTGAGTTTAATAGGGTATGACCCTAATGATGATGTAAAACTTTTTTGTCAAGGTAATGTAATTAAGATTGTAAATTCTTGAATGCTATTCCATTTCTATCCTCTTAAAAATGCTTACTCCATCGATATCTCCTATTTGTTATGAAAGCACACATTGAGCATGATATAAAAGCTTTTGTGTGACTAAGGAAGTCATTCTTAAGCTTTAATATTATGTGTGGTGACCATCATGTTTAAAATACCCCCTTGGGCATGACATATTTCATCTAGAAAAACCAAGACTTACTAGTGAATCGAAATATTAACACATAGAGGGCTACCTGTAAACCCCGAAAACTTCCGCCATACGATACGACTCTAGATTAGAAATTATGGACTGACTAGTAACCCTAGAAGTTAATCAGAAAATCTAGATTAGATAGATACCTTAAATTTGGCCGGTTTGGGACCCATAAACTTCATAAAAGAACTTCTTTGACCCCAATTGATTTCAAAAACGAGATTTCGTATCTTGAATTGATAACTCAAGATATGATCAAAGGAAACTTCAAATTTCAAAACCGAATCCTTGTCAAACAAATAGATTAAATGGAGAAAACCTAAATATAGATATTAAATGACTACTTTAGTATTCAACAAAGAGATGAGGTTAAAACAAGGCATAGTAATGAACCTATATTTAGACTTGAACCCTAAAATTTGAGATTCCTAGTTAGTAATAAACTACATTGATAAGAATTCATAGTAGGTATCCAAATTTAATACATATAACTAATCTAGCCTATATATCAGTAGTAATATGAAGTAAACGACCCAATAGGTTTTTAGTTAGAAAATCAAGATCTTAAGATGAACTGTTAGAATTATAAATACCTAATAAAAACATAAACTGATATATAACTTGAGATCTAGACCTCAAACACAGATTTGAATCATACCAATATTTGAATTAGGGTTTTTTAAAGCTCTTGGAGCCTGAAACGAAAATTCATCCGAAAAGCTTATAAGACCTAAATCGCGGGAGATAAACCTTTCTTAAACAAATAGATACGTATTATTAAATTTAAAATTATACTTTTTGCTAAACTAAACATCTTGTAGGATTCATTAAAGAACATTTGTGTATATAAACTTACAAATATAAGCTTAAAATATACCCTAATAGTGTAGTAAACTACCCAAAAATTCAACTAAACAATATCTAACTAATATATAATTAATATATATAATATATACAACAACTTGCAGGAGACGTTTAAACTTTGTTTTAAGGGCTGAGATCTCCTTAAGAAATGTGAGCCGAAAATCCTCCAATTATACAACCCAAAAGTCAATGTAAATCTATCTTAAGCCAATACAAATTAGCCAAATCACCCACACATTAATAACAATCCAACAAATGAATGAATGAACAACAAACAGGAGCAATTCGTTTCAAAAACGAAGGAGCAACACGGCCGAATATCACGTTTTGTTCTCTATATATATATACATACTAACAACCTTCGAAGGACAAGCAAATGGACTCCAATCTCTCTCAAATTTTCTAGAACCCAACTATACCCTATTAGGAGTTGAATCAACCCAGAATCCGATTTTTAAACACACACATCAACCCAGTTTGAAAATTTCGAACAAAAACTGGGAAAACGCGTGAAAACGAGCTTGAGGTAAGTTGATTCCCTTCCGCGTGTTTTCTTTCAATTCTAAGGATTGATATTAACTCTTAAGCATCTTAGGAAGCTAACCAAGTCCATTAGAAGCTTCGGATTTCACTGAGAAGCCACAATGAAGGTGTAACCCCCAAAAATTTTCATAATCCTTAAAAATAATTCTAGAAGTATAAATATCAAAAACCCGAAAAATCAACTTGAGATTAAAACTCAATTTTAGACAAGTCAAACACCGAAATGAAACCCTAAAACTCGAACCAAGTTAAAACTTAATTCCAAATGAGAACAAAAAAAACGAGTGTTCTCAATCTTGAGAAAACAAGAACCCTTGAAACGAAATATAAAGTCTAACTACCGATTTAATCAACGTTCGTACATCAATTAAATCATCTAACCGTTTCCTAACACGCAAATCAAAACAATATATCCAAATAACGATCAACAGCAAAATCTTAAAACTTTCGATAAATTTCAGAAATCACAAATTTCAAATTCTCACCAAAAGTCAAACTGAGTCAACTCATAACCCTAGACTCGGTTAAACGATTCCGAGAACTAAAAACTATTAAATAATCACAAATAAAATAAAATATAAATTTCGAGCTAAAATTCTAAAACGATCAAGACTCGAAAAATTATACGATCTTACGAATATCTCGACGAAAATGGAAATCAAAACAGAACCCTAAAAGTCAACAAGCCCATAACGAACCCTAGTATTTAAGATCCGGCAATCCCGCGTTTTCAAACCCTAGAAAACGAAATTAAGTTAATGACCTAGAATAGTTCGTAATAACATAGGATAACATAAAAATATCAGATTCGCAAATTTTGAGTGACCTTAGGACCCAAACGGGATCGGTTCTCGAAAAGCGTGTCCCGGAGCTCGGAATATTAAAAATATTCCGTTTATACCAATAGACTCGTAAAAATACAAGGATTCCAAAAATATCAGTTTTAGAATTTTTCGGTAGCTAAAAATTACAGATATCGCATTATTACGCGTATTTTTATTACTACCGGTACTTTAATTGTCTAGTCTACTATTCATAGTACTTTTCTACTATTCATTACTATTCACTCTCTACTTTATATCTAATCACTCTTACAAATGACACAATTCACACTATTCACATTTTCTTTTCCCATAAAAATCTACTCATACCTTTCTTACAAAACATCACTTCTCTTACACAAAAATTAATCATAATTGTACTTTTCTCTCTCCCCCTTCATGTTGCCATCCAATCACTCTCTCTTCCCTCTCTTTTTATTTTCTTTTTCAATTATTTAAATCACTCTTAATTCCTCTCCTCTTTTCCTATAAATACCACCTCTCCCCTTCTCATTTCTTCACACCATTCCAAAGCAAAGAAATTATGCCAAAATCCTCTCCAAAAACTCCTCTCTATATTCTTACAAGAACTCTCTTCTTGTAAGAAGAAAATCTCTCCTACCAAAACTCTCTTTATGTAATACAACTACCATCTCTCCATAACCACATAACCATACATTCACTACCATCTTCATACCTCTTACATACCTTAGGTAAATATTTCTTCCATCTATTATTCATCCATGTCATGTGACTTAATATGACTATGGTGTTGTTTTGAAACTCATATGAGTAGTAAAAGCAACAACATATTCATGTTTTGTTCTTGTACATAAGCTTCCTATTTTATTATGTTGTTATTATTATTGTGATTATTTGTTTATATATATAGTATTATGTACATTATGTATATATATTTATTTAGAGCATATAAGCTCATTTGTTATTTCTTTACATTCAAGTTATACAATTTATTTATTTTATGCGATTATTAAGACTAGTCTTTCTAGTCTTAGACTTGTCATATCAAGTCAAAACAATCTTTTTATTTATTTTCTTTAATCTTTCGGGACTAGTCCATTCTTAGTCCGGGATGCCTTGATAAAGCTAAGGCTCCAATACTTGATCGGGATTCCTTGAAGAAGCTAAGGTTCCCAATGCTTGATATTTTATTTTCTTGCTCATTAATTATTTTTAGTATTTTTTTATGTTCTTATTATTTTATATGCTCATGATACTTGCATTTGCATAATGTTAATGTCTCAACTAATCTAAAAATAGAATCTTGTTTTACTAAATGAACTCAAAGCTAAGTTTCCAATTATATGATTTACTACAAAAACATGAAGTTATTATCAACAACCTAGAAATAGAATAATATAAGTTTTCTCAAGTTTTCTTAAATAACAAAGATAGTTTTACCAAGAAAACATAAATAAATATTTTCCTTGTATTTTATGGTAATCTAAGCTTTTAGAAAAATAAATCGTTAATATCGAAAGTTTAAGACTTAAATTCTTTTCTAAACTAAGGAACAAACTAGTTTTCAAAGTTAAGACAAAAATCAACTCATCAAGTTATGAACCCACTTAGGAAAAATAATGATTTTCAAATTTCTAAAAGAAGGAACTAATTTTGAAAGGAATATAAATGAGGTAAGATTTATAATAATGGATTTTATAAAAATGATTCTTTTCAAAAGAAATGAAAGAACAAGTTTTGGAAAGCAAAAGCTTATATTTTAGAAATGAATATAAGAAGACAAAATTCATTTTCTAAAACCATCCTAAATACAAAATTATAAAAAGGTTTTGAACAACCTAATATACTTTTTGATAAAAATAGATCTTTTATCACTAGAAGCGAAATTTATGAAAAACTAAGGTTAAAAGGAAATTTTACTTGTTTTGGAAAAGGAAATGAAAAAAAATAAAATAAAATAAGAATATACTCATTTATAACAACCTAGTAAAAATATAAAGTTTCTTTAAATACTTGAAAAGGAATTTATCAAAATAAGTTTTAAAAAGAATTGTTTTATGAAATAAATTGTTGAGACACTACCATTAGAAATTTTGCATATAAAGTGAGCTTACCTATATATTCAAAGTGTTTATCAAATATATAATTATATTGTTACAAAAGGATTTTCTTTAAAATGAAGTTGAGTTAGAAAATGGATTTTTGCAAAAGTTTAGAAAATTCGTTTTAAATCTGTACCTGACGTTTTCGGAACCCAAATGACCTTTTATGACCAAGATAAGTTTAGAAATGGATAGAACTTTTCGAATAGGTAGAAAACGGTATATCATATGCGAAATTCCGAGTTAAAATGAGCAAGTTATGGCCATTTTAAGTTGGAATTTCTTCTTATACGATTTTACCGCGATTTTAAGAAAAGTTTAAGATCTCCAAGAATAGAAATTCATGAAGACTTATCCCGGGTATTTCTTTTGTCTAGGTGACGAAGGATACGAGAATACCCTACCCGAGGATTACTACGACTAAGAAGATAGCGAAATGGACGAGTGAGTTATTCCTTCTAATTTCGTTACCTTGCTTGTGCTTGTAAGTTAGTAGCATTAGTATACTAAGAAAAGATAAAAACGAGTATATTTGGGGATTTCGGGATTATGCGTATATATATGATTCTATGTTTATGCGTGAATTGAGAATTAAGAATATCGCAACTTCGATCTGCTTGTTTAAATAATTTTGTTTACTTACTTGTATGATTGTTTATTGTTGCTAAATTGATTGATCGCCCCTAATAAACCTTAATAAGGTTTGACCTAAGAACAATAAAACGTTCACGCATAGCATCCATCGAGTCACATCTATTTCGGAAGGCTGCTACTCCTACGCGTAGAGTTGGATTGGCTGTGATCGTGCGGTGCCACGGGCCATGTTCCTTCCTGGAGAATCCAAATCGCTCGGGGAAAGCGACTCTAGGTTCGGAGCCGAGCCAACCGAACGCTGTGGGTGAGGACCTGGGGACTAGCAGTAGAAGGTCGAGGACCTTCAACCCCGATTCCCTAACCTTTGATACGGAGGGGTAAATCCGTTCTATATATGGTTTCCGGATGGCTATATATATTCGCGTAATCATGTGATTGTTGCATTGTATGCATAGCATATGTGTATTTGAATAAATAAACTTGTTTGAAAATGTGGTGCGAATGAAGAGGAATATCTCACTAAGCTAGTTGTAGCTTATACCCCTATAGATTTTGTTGAAACAGGTATATTCGTGGGTTAAATTTGAGGATCATGACATTGAAGAAATCATGACAGGATCGTTAAGCTTCTATGGAGGAAATAGAATCATAAGATAAGTAATTTTGTAAGGGTCTTTACATATAATGACTTATATGAATAGTGAGCTATATTTATTTGCGGATAATAGATGGACATGCCTCTAAGAATTACAATACAATATGTCTATGCTTTATAATAAGTATTCTCTTTGCCTCGTTACTTATTTATTATCAATGTGAATTGCGCTACTCCGATGAGTCCCCTTGGTTGTGATGTACGCCTTGTACATAATATGGAAGCCTTTGCACGACTAAGGTAGTCATTCCTAGGCTTTAGTATTGTGTACGACGGACTGCCACGTTTAGGGTACTCCTCGGGGCGTGACAGAAGTAATTTTCCTAAACCCTAACCGAGCTTGATGATCTGAAAAAGTGGGTAACTTGTTGTTATTTTGTTTTTTCTTGGATATTCAAGTAGATTAAGGTCTTAGGAGTCCATAGGATCCAAAAACCCGACGTTTTGAACGTCGGGATTGGACGGAATCAACCGCTACTTATCGGGGAAGAAGATGAATAGTGTTTCCCCGATGAGCACAGGGCGGTACACGGGCGTGTTTCACCCGTGTACCTCTCGGCCAAATTTAAAAAAAAAAAAGAAAAACGAAACTAATTAAATTTAATTATAGAATAATTAATAATATAAGTAATTTTAGAATTATTATTATTATTTTTGCATTTATTTATTTTTCTGGAAATAGTAATAGTAATGTTGAATATAATAATACAAAATCAGAAATTTTTATTTATTTATTTAAATTTAAAAATAAATTATTTTCTAGCATTATTAAATATATGATGTTTAAATATTTAATCTATTAATATTAATCCAAAAATAATTTCTAGAAATATAATTACTTTTATTAAGTAATTTACGTATAATCGGTTTTCTAACTATAATTATAAATATTCTTAATATTATTAAAAGAATTTTTTTAGAATTTTTGAAAATATTATTTCTGAAATAATATTAAATATGAATATAAAATTAAAGTTATTTTAGTAATATTATGAGTTAAAGTATAAAACAATTATTTAATTACTAATGATATGAAAAGTAATTATTCTATTTTATCTATTCCGGAAGTATATTTTATATTATTATTTATTATTATTATTATTTTATTATTATTATTATTATTATTATTATTATTATTATTATTGATGTTATTATTATTATTATTGATAATAATTATTAATATTCTTATTATTTACGGTAAAAGGAGAAATTTTCGAAAATAGTTGTAATTAAATTAATTAAATCCTTTTATTAGTAAGTATATTTTCATTAAGTCGATATTTAATAATTTTTAGAAATATATATATATAATTTATAAATTTAGTAACTACTAAGTATGTACTTAATAAATATTTAGAAACGATTAGATAACAATGGAAATTTAAATGATCCAAAATTTTGAGTATAGGAATATTTATACTCTATAAGAAAATTTATTAAGTAATTAAAAAGAAAACTAATAGTTTTGAACAATAAAATGAATTAACTAAATTATTAAATTTCCCAAGTACTTGCTCAATAAATTCAAGTATCAAACCAAAATCGAGTAAGTAGACTGAAATAACAATAATTTAGAACTTAGAATTATCCTTAAAGAATTAGTTAAAAACAAAACAGAAGCCCAGCCAACCCTTGGAACACCTAATTATTCTTAAGGGATAAGCTATATAGTTATGTATAATTAATTACTATATTACTTATATCAATAGGTGACTCGGGTATTGGAAAGGACCTCCCTGACGATTACTACGACTGAATAGAATGGGCAGGTGAGTAACTCTATCTTATTACATTGGTTATGATTGTACTAGTAGTGAATCTTAAATAAAAGATAATAAAAATTGATGTTCTGTTTGAATTGTGAAGAGTGTGTATTGTATTACATTGATTGCCAAGTCACTCTAAAATAAGTGATAACAAAAATGCATGTATCTTGGTAATGTCTATAGAATATGATTGAGTGTCTGTAATGCTTGATCACCTGCAATTTGACTAAAAACTACTAGTACCATAATGGAAAATAATCATGCATTACATACTATGCATAAAAAGCATTTGAGTAAGTGGTAGCCTACTACGTGTTAGTTTTTCGGATCTCTAGTAATACTTGAATTATCTAGGCCAGAGAACTACTAGTTAATTGCAAGATTACCTTTGTTCTGTTAATACCATAGGAACTAAATGGTAAACGAAGGACGCTGCTTATGGTATTACATGGAAATAACTAACACTTAGTGGAGTTTCTAAAGATAAAACAGGAAATAAATGATGAAACATGATAAGCTTAAAGAGATAATTAAATTGAATATTATTATTTCCTGAAAGCTTAAGTCTCTCCTAGGTAGGTGGACCATAGATTGTGATCCTTCAACCCTGATGAGAGGGTGTAAATCTTCATCCTGTTTGGATTCCGGGTTATCCAAGCTTGTAATGTTCATTTGTTTGATTGATGCATTTTATATGATTGTTAAGTAACTTGTACGTTATATGTAACAAGTTCTGGTTATTCACTGAGCTTGTGTTTTAGCTCACACTCCACAGTCCTTTCAGGTTCACTCTATGACACTGGCTCATTACTAGCAGGAACATGGTCCCGATAAGAGATTAGAAGCCGAAGTTTAAAGACTAGTATAGGATTAGAGTGTCTATATCTTTATTAGTCCTTTTTATGCAGTTAATGTGCATTAGAATCATTAGCTAAGGTTGTAAGGATTTATAAAAGCATATGATCTGTAATATCTATTTTATGATAGTTGTTTACTAATTTATGTCTTATATATGTTTTTTTTATCCTATCCAAGCAACTACAAGATCCTGTTTATTGAGATCATGTCATTCCTAGAAGGTAAACTAATAATGGTAATCGAGTGGTTCTTGATTATTATTATTAGAATACCCTTGGGGCGTGACACTACCACACCTTTTACGTAAGTTATGTAAGTTGTGTTATGCATGATCATTTTACTTATAGGTCATATAACTTAATCTAATTCTCAGGTAACCAGACATTACACAGACAATCATACATTACACAGACAATCATCAACATGCTTCATACAACATTCACAAAATGTCCGTTAACATTTTTAACAATATAGTTTGACAACAACTGCATTCACCATGCATCATGCATTATACCCGTCCTTACATTCATATCAATTTCAATATGGATATTTTATTACTAGTGCAACTATGTTACAAGCATCACCAATGTGATAGATCAGAGTTACTCGCTCATCCTGACTCAATCATAATATTCAGTTGGAAAATCCAATTGAGAGTTAGTTTCTCCTATTGGATGAATAAAAAAATTCATCAATAACATATATAATTATGTATTAGACCTAGAGCTGGGCATAAAGGTTGTAGCTCACAGGCCAGCCCGTATACCTGCTCAAAAAAGTAGGCTGCAGCCAATTTTTTTTTTTTGGCCCATTTAAATGCAAGCCAAATTGGCTCGACTGTTTAGCCCGCGGGCTAGCCCATGATGGTTGGGCCAGCTTGCGGGCCAGGAGTTTTTTTATAAAAAAGAGAGGAAAAGTGTAAGAAAAAGAATAATACAATAACATATTTGTGATGATTTAAGATATATTATGGAAGAAAATAAATGAATACATGAATCATAAGCATTATAATATTTTATAAGTATATATTTATTGATTTAAACGTAATATGATATCTAATAAATTATTTAAAAAACTTTTTTTCATTTATAAGTAATCAAAATGGTAACAAAATTAATTTTTAATATATATAAAACCTTAAAATATTTAAATACTCTAATTTTTACATAAACTAACATAAAAAATAACAAAAATAAAAAATTTTTATTTGGCCTGCTGGCCGAGCCCGAGCCAAGAAATTTTGGCTCGTTTAAGCCGTGGGTCGGATCGGCCCCGCCAAGCCCATTTCCCCACTTCTAATTGGACCTTATTGGTGCCTAAGTGTCCTAAACTCAGTTTTTACCATTTCTTGTACTATTTCCTCATTCCTAGTATGATTTTTATTATGAATAGTAATTTTAAATCCCATAAAGGCTATTATTCCTTGATGTTACTATAAAGTTCTCAATAATGGATTATTCTTAGGAAAAGTAACTTAAATGATTTCAAATATTGGTTTTTATCATGAAATTTGAACAGAGCCTATAATACTCATCTTAACTCGTATTTTTGTATATGAGTAAGCATTGGAAAGCTTATTTTGAATACTATCAAATGATATAATTAAATCATTCAAATTACATGTTTTACTCCTCTTAAATTAAACGATCCAAGAGGTACTCTAGTGTACCAAAACTCTATGTTTTGTGTTTTTCAAGTCCATTTCCTTGTTTTATGATATTGTCATCAAATTTTAAGGATCAATCTTGTTTTAAGTCTTGGATTCCTAGGTGACCAAACTTTATACTTGGGTTTTATTTTCATTTTGCTTCTCTTGATCTTAATCTAGGTTTATTTCTTTGATTATCTTGGTCACATTAACTACAATCTCTTAAATTTTTTCATACAAGAACTATAATCCTAATTGCCAAGTATGCCAAGCTTCATACTATAGTATTAACAAGTTATATTTGAGTTTAATTACTTGATTCTAAGTTAAATTATTAAGTTATTCATCATATTCATGAATTACATCAACTTTGTTTTGGAAACCCTAATATATCTACATGTGTCAAGAGCTATAGGGTCTCATTCCGATGGTTTTCTTGACTTGTTTTGTTTTCTCATTTCATTTCACTCATGAAAACATATATTGTAAGGGGTTTAAACAAATTGGATGTCAACTATGGCTTACATAGTTCTCATAGGGTCAATTTTTTCGTAAAGGCATGCTCATGTTCATGGTAGTTAAATTTTACTTCATGAATCACACTTTATGTTCATTTATCTAGCATACTCTAAGTTTTATCAAGTTTAGCACATAATATCCTACTATACTTATGTTGGCCGAAACCTATCGATTATAATAAAATTCATTCTATTGATTTTCCTAGTTTTCTAGTCATAGATAGATATAGTAAAGGCTTAAGAAAGTGGAGAATTTACCTTAGCAAGATTAGGATTGAGATAGATCTTGCCCCCCTTTAATATGAAGCGAAACCTAGGAGAAGGAATAAGAAAATGAGTTGTTGAAATTCTAAAGATAATATACTTGATGGAGACAATTCCTTACCTCTAACTTGGGGTCCCTTGATGTGAAAATCTTTATTGAAGTCTTGGAGAATTTTTTACAAAGTGAAAAATGAGTATTATGTTGGAAAGTGGGTGGGGTACATGGTTAGGAGCTCCATGCTTTTGGAGTTGCAAGCAAGGGTGATTTTTCTTTCAAGTGAGACTTTATTTGAGATGAAAGTGATGGGTTGATGATGAAGACTCCTTAATGTATGGATGGGGTGAAACTCATGGCACTTTAGGGTTCTTTAGGATTATTTGTCTTCTTGTCCATAAGTTTCATTAATGTGAAGATTTTATTATGATTTGTTAAAGATTTTAGATATTAGTTTAATGTTGATGTTCATAAGTATGAGGGGGATATATCTCATGGCAAGGACTTGTAATTTAGGGTTTTAGTTTTTCTTTTTGTCATTCAATGTAAAGATCATAAAAATTGTGAGAGATATTGAGCATGTGTTGAAATTAGTTTGTTTGTGTGCATGGGGAAAGTATAATTCATGAAAAAGCTAGGGTCTAGAGTAGTATTTGTTTTGTTGTTCATGAATAACATTAAAAATGCACAGATTTCTTAAAAATTATGGAGTGTTCGTTTGGTTTTATGCGATGCATCAAGGTTTACGATTTTGGAAGAGTAAAGAGAGTGATTATGTGGCTCACAAGTTGCCACTTAGGAGCTTTCTTGAAATGAGTTGATTTGTGCCAAGTAGCGAATGCAATGATTGCTAATGATAACCTCTAAAATATCTAAAGTCCTTGTCTTAAAGCACACAAGGAATCACGATTTAGAGGAAATGTAAGAGAGAGGGTTTGAGTTGGCATTAATGTCCCTTTCACCCATTAATGCATGGATTTTGTTAAGATTTAGAAGAAATGTCATTTTCATTAGTCAAATACTTAGACTTTAAGGATCTTGGAAGATCCTACAAGCAAGTGGTGCCTTCTCTCCCTCTCTTGCTTGTCTTGGATGGTCTCAAGACTTTTAAGAGGGATTTAGCACATGTTGATATTATTTAAAGACTCAAAAGGTGATTATCTGGGCTATCTGGTAGTATAGTGGATCATACGCATATAAATATATCAGTTATTTGAAAAAAGCATCTTTTAAAAGTCATATAAGGCCTCTACGTTAATCTTAGATTATTCTTGAGTTGAAATCTTAAAGTTAAAGTTTATGCGATTAGGCATTTTTTAAGTTTTTACCTACGCAATTAAAGTTTTCGAGCCCAATAAGCTAAATTAGTCTCTATAGACTTTGAATTTTCTAACTAGCATGTTTGTATAATTTAAATTTTTAATTAAGATTTAGATTTATAGAAATTGATCGTCTTTTTATCCTATCGCATTTTGTGGCTGTAGCAATTCATTTTAAGCTATCATTTTATAATCAATAGGTTTCAAAAAATTAATTGTCTTTTGTTGCACTTGAAGTCTAAGGCTAAATATGATTACTTGTTGAGTTATGAACGAGAGTTATGAGATCTTGCCTTTGGTATCTTTTACTCACTAGAATAATTTCTATTCGAGTTTTAAGCTATTAATGAGCTCATGACTATTCATAGTTGCAATTTAGGGTTTTTGATTGCTAATAGATCCTCTAGCTATGACGAATTTGCTATTTCTATTCACTATATTAGTGTGAAAAACTTGGGGCTGACACTAACACTACAAGCATAGGAGTTCACATCAAAGTCTTCATCCCATATGGAATGAAAATTTTTATATTTAATTTTATATTATATTTACTTTTATTTTTTTTATTATCGATCATAGACATAATGTAAGGGTATCTAGATTTATTAGATTTTCTTCTATTATATTTTTAAGTGGTTGAATAATAGTTGTTAGATTAAATTTAGATTGTAAGGCTCATATTGGACCTTACTTTATTATAAATAGTTCTTTTCTTAGGATTTTGAGTGGACTCATTGACATTTTGAATAAAAAAGTTCTCTCAAAGATGTGATGCTTTCTTCTCATAGATGGTATCAAACCATTAAAATTCATAATGTAATATGTAGCTATACAATTCAACGGTAGTGTAAGACTATCAAATCAAAAGTTTCATAGATGGTGTGAGGCTACCAACTATCTTCATATTATTTTTTACTATAATTTACAAATATTTTTTTTTTCCTTTGTCTCTTTATTATTTGCTTCCACTGGCCTACATCACAGACCTTCATTAAACTAATATTTATTGGAATTATATTGCTTTTTATACCTATGAAAAAATAGTTAATGATGGAACAATGGTATTTTTTATAGCTTTATTGGTATGAAAAAAAATAATTTCAAAAAAGATTAAAGGTATTTAATGTATTATATAAGAAAATGTTGATTAAATTAAATTTATAATTCGTAACAATCTCTATATGTTTTGCTTTCAACAAAATTAAATTGGAGAATATATTGGCCAAAACAATTGTTCAATAACCCACATTCATTTTCATATCATTAATCGTAAATATATATATATATATCGCTATTAGGCCTTAGTGTCATTGTCAATTATTGCTAATGTTTGTTAGACATGGGAAAACGAGTTAACGGTTCGTTGGATTGAACCGAAGTGAATATTAAATTATAATTCATATTTTATTATAGAGTAATAAAATTATTTGTTTTCCCAAAATTTGAACGTTTACAAATTTTCTTTTTTTTTTTTCTTTTGTTTTTCTTCTATCTAGATTTATATATCTTAGAAATTTGGTATTTTTTATTTTAAGCATTTAAACCGATTTCAAGATGAATAAGATTAAATCGCGGTATCATTTCACACCATGTCTAACAAAATTGATTATTATAAACGTGTTATTAACAAGGTCTATTTGTTTTGTTATGTTGTAGTGATTTTAGCATCATATTTTTATTATTTTTAAATAGAGATTTGTTAAAAAATAAATAAATATAAAAAATTAATAATTTTACTTATAAACTAATTAAATAGATATGATACAAATATAATGCTGATAAGTTACAGATGAAGATCAGATATAGATATGAATCATATAATATAAATAAAAATATGATAATCCAACCAAAGCCGATATCATATAATTATAAACATCATCTGAATAATTATATCATCTGGATTCTGGCAACGCAGAAAAAATGTTCTGGGTAAGAATGACATTATGTAACATAGAAAATCCTGAAAACAGATCCACAAATCTCGACGAGATGTTTCATGGTAAGAGCTAAACGACTGGTACATATTGAAAGATATGGCAATCACATCATGTGTTTTTATTCCACTGAAACCACCGGGTCGTAGGGATACAATCAAGCTCACTTCACTACAAAGGATAAAACTCCAAAAACTGAATTTCTCAGTGAATTAAGACACTGCCTCGTCTTGCATTCCCTTTGTCTATATCGACACTGCTTTTCTATAAAACTCCAAGGATTCATTTTTGGAAGTAGTGAGGAAGAAATAGAAACAACGTAAATTACTCCAATAAAGTTACTTACGTCACCTGTTTTAGAACCAAACTTTGGTACCTCAACGACACTTGGAACACGACAAACCATTCAAGTGCTGTTATTTCATTTCCCAACAAACGAGCTGCGGAAACAAATAAAAGGAAGCTGTTACTATGTGGGTTATAAAAGCGTCCGCAGTTACTTTTTAGGGGAGTATAAAATACAAATTCTACCATTTATTATATTTGTTTCGGACAAATTATAAAAACATAAAACTTATGTTTAATTCGTTTCGAAACACAAGATCATTGTTTATTACATTTGTTAGTCCTGGTTAGTGGACAAACATCGGCTTTAAATTAACCTACAATAATATAATTAAAGATGATAAAATTTAAGTAAATTTAATTAAATAATACAATTAAAAATAATAAAGCGCTTACAAAAAGATAAAAAAAAAAAAGAGAAGAAAGAAAAACTCGTAAAACATGAAAAATATAATAAAAAAGAATAGAAAATTGTACATTAAAATCCTAGGTCATGTGGTTATCAATTCCAAGATACCACCAGCTTCACTAAAGCAGCCAATACCCATGGTTGTCTATAACAAAGGAGGGTTAATAGTAAAAATGGTATCTAAAGTTTTACAAAATATTCAACGAGCTTCTTGAAATTTCATTTTAAATAATTTGGTAATTGAACAAAGTTTTTATGGGCTTTTTGCATACTTGAAGTTTGGTTTTGACAATTTTAGTACTTGAACAAAATTTTCATGAACCTTTTTATACATGAAGCAAATTCAATCAAGCGAGAAAAAAATCCATGAAAACTTTATTTAGGTACTAAAATCATCAAAACCAAACTTCAAATACTTAATTGAACTTTTTGCGAAAATTCAAGTACCAAATTGTTCAAAATAGAACTTCGAGTACCTTATTCAACTTTTCATGAAAATTTAGATACCATTTTTTATAATAACAAAAAAATGACTAAATTGTGACTTGAATTAGACCGAGCCAAACCACACCATAATTTTCGTTATTTTTTAAAACGGTTTGGTTTGTGATTAAGTTTGATGAAGTCTAAACGATTCAAGGTTTGATTCGATACAATAAATCAAATTGTATGGTTCGAAACCAAATCATTTTACATATATTTTTTTTTTATTAAACTCAAACATTCATTTTTGGAAAAATTGCAAATTTACACCATAAACTTTCACTTTGTACAAAATGATCCCTTGAACTTTCAAAGTGAATTTCTTTTACCCCTTCAACTTTCAAGAATTGGCATAGTTAAGGACATGTTACATTTTGTGTTAAAACAAATGAGGGAGACTGCAAAATACCCCCCCAAACTTTCACATATGTGTGGATTCACCTCCCTAAACTTTCACCTATATGAGGATTTAACCCATCTCCCCATAGGGTACTCTAATTGTAACGATACATCATGTAACCAATTGACGCTCTAGGAAGTTACATGAGTATTGTACAACTAACATACCCCATGGTGTGGATAGATATAATAAGATCGAAGGTTATTTAGAATAAGAAAGACATTGCATATATATAAGTCATATATAAAAATAACTTTGCAAAGTCTAAAAACTTGACACAAAAGCTTACAACTTTTCCTTCGTGGGCTTCCCTTAAGCATATACAGTAAAGAAATACAAAAGATAACACTCCTAAAACATATACTATTACAAACATTAAACTTTAAGTCTTTATTACAGAAATAAGGTCTTCCTTCAAAATCATGAATACATAATTCTACTTTCTATACTAACTCCCATACTTGGTCTTGGCCTCGGTTTTTTTGCTTATATTCATGTAAACAACAGTCTATAGGAGTGTGAGCATAACAAGCCCAATGAATAATAGATTCTTAACACAGTTAATTAAAATCAAACAAGGTTTTATTATCAATCATATGCAATGTACAATCAATCATATGTAACAACCATAATATGGATCACCAGAATCCAAACCGATGGAGATTTATACTCTCTCTTAGGGGTTGAAAAAATCAACTTAAGATATACCTAGGAGAGACTAAAAACTAAGGCAAGAGAAGTTTGATTCATTTTTATATAGAGAATGTAATATTTCAACTTGACCTTAGAACTTAGAAACTCCAATAAGATTCAACATTTCACATCAACACCATAGGCGACATCCTTCGTTACCTGTTTAGTTCCTATAGAACAGTGAAAACTTTTCTCGTAGAACCAGATATCATTTCTATTTACTTGAAAAACTCAAAGTTATCATAGAACCGAAATGTTAATACATAGTACGTTTACCATGCAAATGCAAGTTATGTATGCATGTAATTCATGACTATTTCATTTAAGGGTCAAATAAAACTTAGATCATATTGCTTCATGACTACATCAACTTCAAACAATTCTCAATTCACATTATTTAATCAATATCAAGAAAATATTATCACTTATTATTAGAGTTCAACTATAAACCCTCGAATTTTTTGTAATTCTTAGATAATGGTTTTGGAATATCGAATCGAAACCCCTAAAAGCTAACCCAAGTTGAAACTAAACCCTAAAACAATATCAATCACAGGATTCCATAAGAGATTCTTCAAAAACGAAAATAGAAGATTCAATAATCATTTGACACAAAACCCGAACACGAGACAATCCATCTATCCGATCCTTAATGTAAACCCCTCAATTTCTAGGGTAAAATTGGATTAAACCATAACCCTAGTCAAGCCGGAGTTTCAAAAGTCAACAAAGATCAAGACAATCTAGCAGTTTCAACTCCATCAATCCCACACTCTTAAACCCTAGACAACGGAATTGAGTAAATGGCTTATAATAGTTCATAATAATACAAGAAAGTATAAAAGTATCAGATTCGCTTATTTCTAGTGTCTTTCGGATTCAAATGGGATCAGTTTTTGAAAACCGTATCTGGGAAAATCGGACGATAAAAATATTCCGTTTATATCGTTAGACTCATAACAATATAAGAAATCCAAATACTAGTTTCATAATTTTTCGGTAACTAAAAATATCAGATATAGCTCGTTTACACGTACTTTTATTACTATCGGTATTTTATTTGTTTAGTCTACTATTCATAGTACTATTTCTACTATTCATTACTATTTTACTACCTCTATTTTTTCTTACAACCTATTTCTTACTACCTATACACTTATTTCTTACACTTTTACATTTCCAACACAACTTTATTTACATCATACCTTACATATTACTTCTTTTCATTACAAAAATACAAAATTTAATAAAAACACTCTCTCTCCTCCCCTATAATGCTGTCGGCCCTCCCTCTCTCTTTTCTCAATTTATTTTTTAATTTATTTTATTACATCTAATTTTCACTCCAAAATTCTATAAATACCCCATTCCCCTCCACTTCTTTCACACCTTCATTTTATATAACAAAACTCTCTCAAAATTTCTCCACAACTTCTCTCTCCACAAATTCTCTCTACAAAAACTCTCTTCCATTCAATCTTTCCCAAAAATCTTCACTACACATAAACTATCTATCATTCCATACTACTCACATAATACCACATTCGTCTACCATTTTCATTCCATTCACAAACATTCTTAGGTAAAACTTCTATAATCATTCATTTACCCATGTCATGTAACTTAGTATAACCATGGTGTTGTTTCTCAAAGACTCATGTGAGTTGTAGAAGCAACAACATGTTCATGTTTTGTTCTTGCACATACCAAGAATATCAATTATATTATTTTGTTATATTATTGTTATTATGTTATTATTATGCTCCTAATCTAACTTTATATAATATATATATCAATATCTATATGTATATCTATATATTTTTTAGAGCCTAAATGCTCATTAACTCTCTAACTTGTTTTTATTTTTTTTTTCTTTTCTTTCTTTTTCTTTTTTTTCCTTTGGGACTAGTTTATTTGTCATGCCCCGAGGGTACCCTAGTAGTAGTAAATAAGATACACTTGATTACTATTACTAGTTTACCTTCTGAGAATGACATAATTTCAATAAACAGGATCTTTTAGTTGCTTGGATAAGATGAACAAATATATATAAGACATAAATTAGTAAATAGCTGTGACACTAAGTTTGTAAATAATAATAAAAATATTGACCATAACATTTCTATAAACTCTACAAATACATAGCTAAAGTTTCTAATACAAGATACTTGTAACTAAAATAGAAATATATATTCTTATCCTATACTATTCCTTAAGCTTATGGCTTCTAATTTCTTACCGGGACCATGCTTCTGGTAGTAATGAGCCAAGGTCGCAATGTGAACCTGAAAGGACTATTGGAGTGTGAGCTAAACCACGAGCTCAGTGAATAACCAAAACTTATCACAAAACATACACACAAGTTATTTATCAATCATATGATTTGCATCAATCAAACATATGTACAAATACAAGCCTGGATAACCCAGAATCCAAACAAGATGAAGATTTGTGCCCTCTCATCGGGGTTGAAGGATCACAATCTATGGCCTACCTACCCAGGAGAGACCAAGCTTTTAAGAAACAACAATGCTCAATTTAATTATCTCTTTGAATTTATTATGTCTTAACATTCATTTCCTATTTTAGCTTTAGAAACTCCACAAAGTGTTAGCCATTTTCAAGCAATACCATAATCAGCATCCTTCATTTACCATTTAGTTCCTATGGTATCAACAGAACAAATGTAATCTTGTGATTAACTAATAGTTTTCTTGCCTAGATAAACCAAGCATTACTAGAGATCCGAAATACTAACATGTAGTAGGCTACCACTTACTCAAATGCTATTTTATGCAAAATATGCAATGCATGTGCAATTTCCATTATGGTACCAGTAGTTTTTAATTAAATTGAAGGCGATCAAGCAATACAGATATTCAATCATGTTACACAAACAATATAGTCATACATAATTCTGTTATCATTATTATTAGAGTGACTTGGCAATCAATACAATAAACAGTTCCCATAAACCATACAGTACACTCAAATTATTATATTTTATTTAAAGTTCGCTAAGTTACAATCACATACAATGTAATAAGACTAAGTTACTTACCTGCTCATGTTGATCAATCATAGTAATTATTAGGAAAGTCCTCACAAGTACCCAAGTCACCTATTGGGATGATTAATATATTCATCAAGGATACAAAAACTATATGACTAAACTCCTATGAATATCTAAGTGTCCTATCATGCTGCTGGTTTTTGTTCTATTACTATATTAATTCTTTGGAGATCTCAAGACAATTGAGTATTAGTCTATATTTATTTTCAAGTTGTTTGGTTTGACTTTGTTTGATACTTATATCTATCAAGTGGGTATTCGGAAATTCGACAATTTAGTTAATTCACTTTTATAGTTATTATTGTTTAGAACTATCGATTTACTTGATATAATTTCCTCGTAAAATATATATACCCTATATTCATAAATTTAGATTATTTAAATTTCCATTATTATCTAATTATTTATAAGTATTCATTTAGATAAATCTTAGTAATTACTAAACTTATAATTTTTCTTGTAAACCTAATTAAATAATCCATAATGACAACAAATTTAATAACATAAAGATTTGCTAAATTAAATAAAATTATTTTCAAAAAATCATTGTTGGCCGAATAATAATAATAATTAATAATAATAATTAATAATAATAATTAATAATTAATAATAATTACGGTGACAACATTAATAATAATAGTAATAACAACAACTACGGAAATGAAAATAATATAAAACAAGTTTAATGATAATAATAATGTTTTTCATAATAATAATACTTGTAATATTTATCACATAATTTAAATCAACGCTAATTCACAAGTCCTTACTATTAAAGTCAAAATTAGTAGTAATATTACTAAAATAGCTTTAGACTTAGCTTTTGAGTTTTAATTATAAATAATACATATAATAATATTTAAGAAATGATAATTTCAGCAACATTATTAATTTAAGTATTTTTAATGATATTTAGAAATATTAACAATTATAGTTGTAAAGTTTAATGAACTTGAATTAAATTAATAATTATTATTTATATTACTAATTATCCTTTCTTGTTAATGTTAATATTACTAATTCATAACATGTATATTAATAATCTCATTATATAATACTTAAATACTATCTATTTATTAATATTGAAAATTTTTTCATTTTTAAACTCAATTTTCAAAAATTTTAATATTATATTACTAATAAGTAATAATACTCTTAATATTTACAGAAAATAAAAAACAAAAATAATAACAGTCCTAATTTTTTTTATAACATTAATTATTATATAATTTAGTTTAATTAACTTCGATTTAAATTTTTTTTATAAATAGTGAAAGCCGAAAGGTACACGGGGTGAAACACACCCGTGTTCCTCTCCTGCTCATTTGGGAAAACACTATTCATCATCTCCCTGATGACTCGGTCAATTTCGGCCGAATCCTGATGTTCCAAGGCCCATAATTTGATTCCAATGAGTTTCTACAACATTTTACTACTTAAATATTAACTCAAAACATCAAAACAACAATATGATTCATGGTTTTCGGATCAACAAGGTGTAACTTAGGGTTTTCAAAAATTACCTTACTCGAGCCAATCCGATGAAATTCGAAGCTTGTTTTTGTGTTGGTTATGATTTTATGATCATCAAAAGGTAGTTCGAATCCTTAGTTAAAAAAAAAAAACAATTCAAATTACATCTACTTACCTCGTGCTCAGTTCAAGCGTTTTTCGTGCTATTGTTAGCTCGTTTTGTCTCCTACTTAAGAGTTGTTTTGATCTTGAAATTTTGAGCTTAAGTGGGAGTTGTTTGCTTGTCCATTAAACCTATACATATAGAAGGAAAAAGAAGAAGACTGCTGGAGCGTTTCCTTCGCCAATTTACATTCGAATTCTCTACAATTAGATACTGTTTTATCAGTTTTTTTGTTGTCATTAATGAGGGTTGAGTTCACAAGGTTTGATTGGTTTAATGAGTCGATTTTGTTGACCTTATATGCATTATTTAGACAAATTTGATTCTCACTTCTCAAGAACATCCAAACCCTACATTTGTACATCTAACTAAATCCTACAAGCATATATATATAATACTAATATTTAGATAATAATTATATATTTTGGGGTAGTTTATTAAGCTAATCGAATACAAATTAGCTAATATTTGAGAATTTTTGTACAAAAATATTTTTATTGAATTCTACAAAATACTTAGATTATCAAACCATACAAATTTAAGTTTTAAATTTACGCGATTAATTGTTTTTAACATTTTATCTCCCGCGATTAAGGTTTCTTAAGCTTATTTGGTCAATTTTTGTTTTAGGTTCCAATAGCTTAAGAAAACCCTAATTAGAACAATGGTGTGATTCAAATATTTATTTAGTGTTTAGATCTTTAGTTATACATCTGTTTATTTCTTTATTGTGTATTTATAATCATAACAGTTTATCTTTAGGTTATCGTTTCCAAACTATAAGCGTAGTGGATTAACTACTTAATATCACATTTGATATAGAAGCTAAATTATCTATATATCTTAGGTTTTGATACCCACTATGAAATCTTATCAGTACTGTTTATTACTATCTAGGAATCTCGAATTTTAGGGTTTAAATTTATGCAGAGGCTCATTATTACTCATTGTTCTAATCTTAGGTTTTTATTGAGTTAAATAGTAGTCATTTAATCTCTATATTTATATTTTTCTATTTAATCTATTTGTATGACAAGTTTCGGGTTTGAAAATTTGGGTTTCCTTTAATCATATCTTGAATTATCAGTTCAAGATACGAAATCTCATTTTTTGTATCAATTAGGGTCAAAGAAGTTCTTTATTCGGTTCTTAGATCCTAACCCAACCAAATTTAAGTTACGGAGCTATTCTTAGGTTTTTATTGAATTATAGGTTTACTAACTAGTTCATACTTTCTATTCTAGAGTCATGTGCTAACATGAAAAATTTCCGGGGTTCACACTATTCTTAGTCCCGAGATGCCTTGATGAAGCTAAGGCTCTCAATGCTTGATCGGGTTGCCTTGATGAAGCTAAGGCTACCAATGTTTGACCGGGATACCTTGATGAAACTAAGGTTCCCAATGGTTGACTGGAATATCATGATGAAGCTAAGGTTCCCAATGCTTGACCATGTTATTATGTTTATTTGCTTATGTATATTTCTTACTATTATGTATTAATCTTTCTTTTTCATAATCATAATCATACATGATTAGAATATTGTTGTCTTAATAAAAATAAAAATGGTTCTTTTGTTAATAAAGAAAAGTAAACTAAATTTCTTACCACTTAAACAAATGATTTTTCAGTAAGAGATCTAAGTTTTGTTTTTAATAAATTATTTTCAAAAGCTTAGACAAGTTAATCATAAATTTTAAATTATTAGTAATGAAGATTTCATCACATAATAAAGGAAACTCATTTTTTATAAATAGAAACTAAATACTCCATAAAAATATAATTTTTAGCATTAAACTTGAGATTTTAACCCAACCATATCTTTTATAAAATTTAAATAGGTTCATCATAGATTTTGAAAATCACTTATTAAGAATGCTTCTACAAGACTTAGTTTTTAATATTGTTATTCTCTTTTCAAAGTTAAAAAAGGAAATTTTTGCTAAGTTCTAACATTGATAATTCTTTATTAGGAAAGCTTTTCTTATAAACTTATCTAAAAGGATTATTCCACCACTTTATAAATATTAGGAATAAAACAAGTTTTTCAAATCAAGGTGAAATCAACTCACTATTATAGAAACCAACTTAGAAAAAATAAAATTTGCCAAGAAAGTAAAGTTTTAAGAAGTAAAATTTTTTTCTAAAGAAGAAAAGGATATAAAAATGATAGGAAAATATACATTTAACACAACTCCAAATATTAGACCATACCAACAACTTAAGGAAAATTTTGAAAAGCTTATTTTTCAATCATTAGAAATAAACTTGGTAGATAACTTAAAGAACTAAATTTTTGGAAATTAAATTACTTTTGAAAAGTTAGGAAATGAAACTATAATAAGAAAACACTCACTTATAACAACCTAAGCATATTTTAGTTTTCCTTCTATCAATTTAAAAAGGAGAAATTCTCAAAGTTTTCATCTTTTAAAACTCTTAAAGACAAATTGTTTTGTGAAAAAAAAATCAATGTTGAGACAACACTACAAAAATCATACATACAATATGAGTATAAATATATGTTCAAAGGATTTTTTTTTAACTATACAAATATCCATATATTTTGTTTAAGGTTTTTTGAATAAACAAAAGTTTGGAAAATCATATTTTGAGGATTTCGAAATTCGTGACTATTCTATACCATGGTAATTTGCAACCTAAATGGCTTTTTATGACAAAGATAACCTTATAAATGGATAGATCTTTTTGAGTAGATAAAAAATAGTATATAATACACGAAATTCCGAGTTAAAATGAGCTAGTTATGGCCGTTTTAAGTGGGAATTTCCTCCTATCCGAATTTTGACGCAAATACTAGAATAGAATTAGAAAGTTAAAGTAAAGATTCCACGAAATACTCATTCCAGGTATTTCTTTCGTTTAAGTAACGAAGTTTGAGAGAATTCATATTCGGAAGACCATTACCAGTAAAGAATTGTAGCAAAGATGGCCAAGTGAGTTTATCTCCTACCTGTTACGTACTTGTTTGTGCTTGTAGCTAGAGGCACTAGAAGTAGGAAAAGATGAAAATGAATTATGCATGATAACATTAGTTGAAAGAATACTAAGCATAGTGGGACATGAATTGTTGTTAATCAAATTATGTTTTATTATTATCGTGCTGGAGTATTTTCAATTTTGTGATCACTTTAAAGTACCTTAATTACATATTTCGAGTTATATATATTAATTGATTCATGCATACCACGTAGTTAGTTTCATTTCATTAGCTACTATATTTGATGGGACAAGAGTATAGTAGTAGGGTTTGCAGGAGCCGCACGTCTACAAGATAGGTTAATAGGAGCCAGAAAGAACTATTTCAGGATAGACGAGTAGGACCTAGAAATAAACTACATAAGTTGGATTTCAAAAATAGGTTTTAAAAAGCCAGAAATACCTCCACCGAATGGAGGGATAAATCCATTCAAAACATATGATTTCTGGTAGATCATATGTATGGCTTGTTCATTTGCTTGATGCATTCATATGCTTGTTTAATAACTTATCTAAAATTATCGTTACGAGTACGTTAATCCAGGAATATCCTCACTAAGCTAGTTGTGCTTATACCTCGATAGACTTTTGTTGACACAGGATCAATATCTATTTTGCCCAAAGACTTCATGAACCCAAGTGGAATTATGTTTTTAGGAGCTTTTTGAAATCCTTTGAAGATCTTCGGCTAGTTTTCCTTTAATATCTTTTAGTTATAGTATTGTTTCGTTATAAGCAAGACTAAGTGATATTATGTTCTCTGGAGATTTATCGGGGGAATGCCTTTAAGATAATGTAAAAACCATATTCTATAATGTTGAAATTAGATAGTTATCTAGATTTCTTGTACGCTATATTTACTATCTCGAACTACACATCCCACTAGAGTCTCCTATTATTGTGATAGACGCCTTACATATGGTGTTGAAGCTTTCGCATGACTTTGGGAAGTCATTCTTAAGTTTTAATACCATATGTGGCGAATTGCCACATTTAAGGTACCCTTTGGGGCGTGACATTAACATCCATCAAAACACCACACAACATGCATTATTCCCAGTTCCTATACATCCTTAATCATGCCCCATGCCAAGCGACGTGTCAAATAAGGCAAAAAATAGGGGTCACCACTGTTAGTGATTGTGCCCTAGGTCAATTACTAAATATTGTCATATATATATATATATATTATCGATATAAAGGAATTTCTATTATATTGTTTCCATGTTTACTTTATAATAGGATTCGTAAATAATTTAATTATTCTAAATGTCCCTTGATGCTCATTATTATGGGAATGATAATGAAGTAAATCTAATATGAGTTTTTGTTTGATAGTCATGAGATGTCTATTTGTGTGGAGATACAAATCAAACTTATAAGCACACATTAGATAAATATGTACTAGACTGACCCACTATGAGATCACTAAATGAATTAGTGTCATAGATGATTGTTACAATAATAATGTCAGCATATCCTTAGACCTGAAATCACCATAGGTTCCAACATGATGAACATTATGATTCGATTCAATCAAACATTGTCTTTAATTGGATAATTAGAAAGGTTGAGATTGAGCATAATGTGAATCATATAGAGGAAGTTGAGTGATTAAGACAACATTTGTCCTTCTCATTATGAGAGAGATATCTCTAGGCCTCTTGATAAGTGAAACTAAGAAATGCATGGTTATGCTCAAAAGAATCGATAGTGTTATCAATTTCATTTGTTTTGTCAATTCACTTAGAGATCGAGAAATGATAAGATTGAACAATATAAGGATGACACTATCTATGCCTTATATTTAAGGTAGATATCATGTGACAAAAGGATAATGATATATGTTATGGATTAGGTAAAAATTGGATCACCAATCTTTACTTAATTTAGGTAAACATAATGTCTTGTTAGAGGCCGCTTATGTTTTCCTAACAAAAATGGTTTTAGATTAATGGCCAACATTAAGTAAACTTACAGGATCACACATAAAAGAATGAACAAAAAATGATCATGACTAAATTTAAATAAGTCCAACATGAATAATAAATTTATTTATTATTAATCTTAATTTGTTAAGAATAATAAATAAATATAATTTGTTAAGAATAATAATAATTCCTGATTGAACTAGAAATTCTTATATTAATAAATTAATTTATCTCTAATAAGATTAGGGGCCTTAGTGTCATTATTCATATTGACATTATTATAAATAAGACGTGGAAGGTTTCTTTTAGGGTTAATGGCATGTGTTGTCAATATTAAACCTGTAGAAAAATTATGTAAACTCTAAAATAGAGAGACATGACAGTCGTGAATAAAATTTTCCTGATTAGATCTAGAAGTGTTCTACATAACGTTAGCACGTAAAGGATCATTTTGAAGGAGTGTTCATTCATGTGGATACCGCAAAGGGGATTCCAAATTCGTAGTACCTACAAATTCAATTTGCCAATTGATTTTAAGCTTCAAGGTTAAGGTATAAATTTAAACTATTTGTTTTGTTTTAATCTAATAAAAACACATGGATACTAGATTAGGGTTTTCTTATTGAATTCCGCTGCAAAAAATTTGATCTTTATAAATCTTAAAACTTTATAGAAACCCAACAATCACACCTCTATCCATGCCCCATGTTAAGGGCGTATCCAAGCAGAGCTTGAAACAGGCGCGTTGTAAACCCCGGTTTTCTTAGTAACCGAGTAAATTTCGGAAATCGGAAACCAAAACCCTAAACAGGATTAGTATGAGCAACCTAAGAACCTTAGATCTGGCTTTTCTTCGATTTCAATTTAAAAGAACCCCTATAGAATAATTTAATGTGGATTATTGTTTTAAAGTATATTTCAAACCATAAAAAGTTTTGATTTCGAAAAATTTTCCATTCCGGGCTTTCTCGAGCTCCATTACAGAAAAGTGAGCCCCAAAACTAGAAAATTAGAAAAATATTCCGAAATACTCTTTAGAACCGAAATTTTATAAGGATTTCAAAAATATACGTTTTATAATTTTTCGGGTTGTAAAAATTACAGTTATAACCCTTTTCCGTATTTTTTTACTACCGGTAAAGTACATGTCTTGTCTACTATTTATTACTATTCACAAGTACAACCTACTACACACACACCCATACCCTAGTCTTACAACCTTACAACTACTCAATTATATTTTCTTTTCCAAGAATTTTTGTCTCTTAACAAATTATTACATTTAATACATTTTATTATATAAATTACAATTTCAAATAAAATCTATAAACCCCAGTATTCTTAGTAGTCAAGTAAACTCCAGAGATCGAAAAGTAAAACCCTAATCCAGTCCAGTTCAAGCTTAGTGAGAGAAGCTTAGAAACCCTAAATCCGGCTTTCCTTCGGTTTCATAACAAAAGAAGTTTTATAAAGTAAATGAATATGAATTATTGTTTTAAAGTATATTTTAAACCTTAGAAAGTTTTAAATTCGGAAAATTTTCAATTTCGGGCCTTCCCGAGCTCAATTACGGAAAAACGTGCCCCGGGACCAGAAACTCAAAAAAATATTTTGGAATATTCATTAGAATCGAAATTTTATAAGGATTTCAAAAATATAAATTTTATAATTTTCCAGGCTATAAAAATTACAGTTATAGCCTTTTTCCCGTTTTTTTACTACCGGTAAAGTAGATGTCTTGTCTACTATTTATCACTATTCACAAGTACAACCTACACTACACACTACCCATACCCTATTCTTACATCCTTACAACTACTCAATTATATTTTCTTTTCCAAGAAATTTTGTTTCCTAATTAATTATTACATTTATTACATTTTATTACTTAAATTACAAATTTTATCAAAATTCAAATTTCTCTCTCTCTCTCACTCAATGGCCGGCACCCCCTCCCCATTTCCCTCTTTTTGTTTTATTTTTACTTCTTTTAATTCAACTAAACCCTAATTCATTCAATATATAAGCTCATTTTCTCTCTCTCTCCTCATTTTCACTCATTCAAAATTTTTAAAAGAAAAACTCTCTCTTCTCTCCTGTATTGCCGTGACACCTACACACACACACACACACACTTCACAAGCTCATTTCTCTTCTTTTCTACTCCAAATCTTCATTTAGGTGATGATTCCAAGCTTTGTTCTTACATTATCTTGTAATGGCAAGACCATTCTTGTGTGTTTTCCACCTTAAATCCCAATGAGCAAATGCTAGGGATAGGAAAACACTAATACAAGAATATCAAGCCATCACAAGAAGTAGATCTTGTGTTTAATGAATTTTTGTTGAAATAATATCTTGTTCATGCATGTAAAGTAGAGATCTTGCATGGAAAGTTTATGTTCATGTCATTAAACTCATGTTCATGCACTATAAGTTGTAGATCTAGTGTTTAGACATTTATATCTTTCTTGACATTTATGTTCATGTGAATATTTTGAGCTTTCATGCATTAATGATCATAAAAGCTTAGCCTTGCATGTATATAGATGTGTTAGATGATAGATCTTTATGGATATAGGACAAGGAACTTGAAAAAGAAAAGATTTTTGTTAGAAATGTCTAGTGGAAAATTCGGATGATTTTTGAAACCTATTTTAAAAACCCTTGAAACCACTTTGAAACTCATATTTTTCATGAAAAATGAAAGGTATATGTAATAGGTATCTCTAAGGAATGATTTTTACAAGTTAAATGAGTTTAGGCATGAGTAATGTGTAAAACAAGTAATGGAATTAAAATGGAAAATTTTGAGTTAGTGATCAAATTGTCAAATTCGTAATTTGAGATGATGCATATGTAATCACCTAGTATTTGAGCTCAAATTGCAAGTTTTATGTGTTAAATGAAGTCCTTAGACAATAGATATAGTAAAGCTTCAAATTTTGATGCATTAAACAAGTTTTCTCATAAGAAATATGCAAGAAATGAAATTTTCCAAAATTCGGATTTTTGTGAAAAGCTTGTTTAAAAACATATTTGCAAGGTGAAAAATGTGAATTTCTATGTAGAAATGAAGGTCTTGGATAGTATAGATGATGAAGACCCATTTTTATTTAGATAGCAAGTAAATTCTAAGAATAAAATCCTAAAACCCTAGGAAATGCAAAATTTGAAAGAATGGATTTTTAAGAAGTGACTATTGTGGAGTCTTGTAATAATTAGGAGTTCTTAAAGGTTCATTATTAAAAATCATCAAGATCATGCATATATTTAACTCATTACATGACATTCATATTAGGAATCCATTCATATTCCATCTATACATGAATCATCAACTAGAAACATTTTACCAAATGCAAAACAATTTTTCGGAAATGGAAAAGTTACAGAACAGATTGATCCCTCTGTTCCGTGACCTTAATGCTTTCAAAACTTGAAAATAATATTAGAAATAGATAGATCTTTCGAAGTAGATAGAAATCTATATAAAATTTGCGAAATTCCAAGTTAAAATGACCAAGTTATGGCCGTTCTAAGTTGGAACTTCCGCAAATAGCGAGAATCACGATTTTGTTTAGTTTAGATGTATAGTTTGAATTAGTTAAGTGATGAGATTCTTATTAGGTTATTCTTATTTGGTAGGTGATCCCGAGAACGACGATACCCTACCACCTAACTACTACTATTAAGAGACCGGCATACCATGGCCGAGTAAGTATCACTTCCGATTTCAATTATTGCTTGTGATTGTAATGATAGCTGCACTAGTTGCTAAGTAAAGATAAAAAGAATGATTATGCATGATGGGATTAGATGGGAAGTATAAATGTCTGCTGTTGATATGTGAAGTTGAACTTAAAGAATATTGAAGCCGGGTGATAAGTTATTGCTTGTATAGAGATGAGCTAGAATTGATTGTCTGTGAATATTGCTTGGCCACCTAAAAGAATTGGATTAATCGATTATTGGACTTCAATTATAATTGAACTCATTCATATCACGATGGGGATGGAGCATTAGCATTTGTTGGTTTTTCGTGATCCATAAAACGAATATGTTGGTTTTTCGTGATCCATAAAACGAATATGTTAGTTAATCGTGATCCATAAAATGAAATATTGTTTAGTTGACCGTGAGCTTAAACGACGTCGTACCGCAGGATTCGTTAATCTGCTAACCCGGGATGGAGGGCGTAAGTCCATCCACATATGATTTCCAGCTGGTCATATGTTTGTTGAACTCACTTGTTTGATGCATTTCACTTGATTGAATAATCACTTGCTTGAATGATTTCTCATAATTGTGATATGGAAGTTTTCACTCACTAAGCTAGTTAGCTTACGCCTCTATAGTTTTTACTTGTTGCAGCATGAATTCATTTGGCTTAGGCCAAGGCAGGTTACAGCTCAGGTACCAGAGCTAGGAGTTTCCCTTAGAAGTTTACTTCGGTTTTGTTTAGACTTCCGTTGGAAACCAAAAGACTCTGGATGACTGTAATGGACTTAATATTATTTTTGGGGGAATGCCCCTTAGACCTTGTAATTTATATATGTGTTTTGGTTTATTATCTATGGCTAATGAATGCCACATTAAACTTCTTAACTCCATTGAATGAAGTACTCTATTGTCGTAAAGGGATGCTTTATATCTAGAAAGACTCCCGAAGGGCTCGGATAGAAATTCGAGAGTCTTATATAGTATGTGGTGGACTGTTACGTTTAGGATATCCCTATGGGGCGTGACAAAATCAATTCTCTCTCTCTCACTCCTTGTGGCCGGCGTACCCTCCCTCTTTTTTCCCCTCAATTTGTTTTATTTTATCTCATTTTTATAAAGAAAACAAACCCTTATTCACTTAATATAAATAGTCTTTTATTTTCTCTCTCTTTCATTTTATTTCATTTGTCTCAAAAGCTCACAAAACTCTCTCTTCATCCTCCCTCTTGCCGTGACTCAACTCACCACACACACACACACACAAAAGCTTCATTTCTTCTCCATTTCTCACCTATTTCAAGCTTTAGGTGATGATTCTTAAGCCTTACTACCACCTAATCTTGTAATGGCAAAATTATTTATGAGTGTTTTCACTCTAAGTCCCCATGAGCACTTGCTAGGGACAAGAAAATGCTACTATATGAATGTCAAGCCATCACAAGAGTGGATCTTGTGTTAGATTGAGTTTTTGTTATAGTGTTTTCATGTTTATGCATGTAAAAGTAGGGTAAAGTAGAGATCTAGCATAAAAACCCATGTTCATGCTTTTAAACTTCATTTCATACATTATAAGCAGTAGATCTAGCTTTTAGATGCTTATACCATGCTTGACATTTATGATCTTATGGATGATTTATGCTTTCATGCTCATGAAGGCTTGTTTGTGTATATAGATGTTGTAGTTGGTAGATCTTTAGGCAATTAAACCAAGGAACTTACAAAGGAAAAGTTTTTGTTTGAAATGTTCAAAGACAAATTCGTATGGTTCTAAAGACCTATTTTGAAAACCCTATTATCAACTTTAAAACTCATGTTCTATGTGAAAAATGAAGGATATAGGTAATAGGTATCATTAAGTAGTGATTTTTATAAGTTGAAATGAGTTTTGATGAGAATAATGTATAAAACAAGAAGTGGAATCTAGATGGAAAATTTTGAGTTAGTAGTCAACATATGAAATTCGTAATTTTGAGTGAAGACCATAAGAACACCTATCATCTAAGCTCAAAATAGAAGTTTAATGTATTAAATGGAGTCCTTAAGTAATAGGTATCTTAAAGTCTTAAATTTTGATGCATTAAACAAGTTTTTCCCAAAAGAATCATTCAAAAATTCAAGTTCAAGAAATTCGGATTTTTGGATAAATCCTATTTGAAAACATATTTGCAAAGTGTAAAATGCAAGTTTTTATGTAGAAATGAAGGCTTGGGTAATAGGTATAATGAAAACTCAATTTGGACAAGGATAACGTGATTTTCTTAAGAAAATAAATCCAAAACAAAGAGGAAGGTCAAAGTTAGAAAAACTAGATTTCTTGAAAGTATAAAATCATGGAGTTTTACAAATAAAAAGTTTCGTAAATTTCCTTTTAGTAAATGATGTCAATAGCATGCATGCATCAAGTTCATATCATATCATTCATGATAGGAAATCATCAATATTGCATGTGTAGTTAAACTATATGTTAGAAACATCACAAACATTCACAAAGCTATTTTTTCGGAATTGGAATCTTCGACCAATCAGAAATGATCAGCTTATTTTGTGGCCTAAAAATTTTCAAAACTTGGGAATAATATTAGGAATAAATAGATATTTCGAATAGATAAGAATCGGTATATTATATGCTCAATTCCGAGTTGAAATGAGTTAGATATGGTCATTTTAAATTAGGACTTTATCTTATGCGGGAATTGACGAACTTAGTTGTTAGAATTGTCAAGTTATTAGAACTTTATAAGAAATACTCATTTCGGCTATTCCTTGTACTTAGGTGATTTGGAGGACGAATTTCCACTCCCTAAGGACTAATATGACTAGTGGATTTCTCTCCATGGCCGAGTGAGTTCATTTCTTAAATAGTTGTGCTCATGTATGTGCTTGTAATCGTAGTGGCATTAGAATTAGGAAAAATAAAATTATGATGATTGTGACCTAATCTTGCTTGAATGAATGATAAGTATATCGAGACGAGACTATTGATAAATCATTGTATGACTACTAGTATAGATTTGGATTGTCTGAAATTCTCTATGATCGCACTTAATCTACTTAATTAATATGCCACGATTATATGAATAAACTATACATGCATATCACGTAGTGAGTCACATTGCATAAGTTATTATACCTTTGTGGGAAGAAGGCATAATAATTTGGGAAACGAGGGGCCTGTAAACTCGATTGTTGGCGTATGGACTGGAATTGAAAATGTGTGTGGGTGGGCACCTGTATCAACCACAGTAAAAATTTAAACGTGGTGGATGGGCACCTGTATCAACCATAATGAGAAGTGAAAAGAATTTAAAGGTCGTCGTATGGGCCTGAAACACCTAACCCCGAATGGAAGGCGTAAATCCATTCAACATAAGATTTTAGACGGTCTTATGTATTGTATGCTCATGTGCTTGTGCATTCATATGGTTGCTAATAACTTATCTGTTATGTACTATTGTTGAGTATTAAATATTTGGAATTGAATCTCACTAAGCCTGTAGCTTACACCCCGATAGTTTTGTTGTGGTGTCCCTATTTTTGGTTGTTCCGAGAGAACACATTTCATAGGGTTATCTTTTGGATGAATGAGCTTTTGAAGAAGTCGGGACCTAGCTAGAGGCGTGGACTTCTAGGAAAATCTCTTTACATAAACCGTAATGTTTGTAATATGGTTTTAGACTGGATAGACTTTATTATTATTTTGGTGGGGGTATGCCCCTTGACTTTTGTAAGGACTCAACTTATTTATCTCGTTGTGATTTCTATTCTTAATGCTAATGTATGCCTTCTTTAGACTATTCGATTCAAAGTGTGATCCTAAAAGTTGTGCAAGTACACCTTACACCCGATATGTAAACTTATGGGATGACTAAGGTTATCATACTTAAGTTTAAATATTGAGTGTAGTGGACTGTCGCGTTTTGGGTAACCTTTGAGGCGTGAGAGGCGTGGTCATACCCCATATGGGGAAGGCATATCCACCTAAATGTAGACATAGGGGCTACCATGCCCTATATGGGGGGCATGTCTACGTACATTAGCACTCAAAACGTACCATGCCCTCTAGCACGCCCTGTGCCAAGCATGCAGCAAAACCAACTTCTGAACTCTAAAATTTACACATTTCAATCAACTTCAAAGATTTTGTTACCATCAAATATACTTTAACATCAATATATAAGATTCATATTCACCTCTTTCGCTTTCATATCCTTCATCACTTAGCCATTCTCCACATCAACTTGAACCAACCAACCATAGTCCATATCATTCAAGATTTAGGACTTTAAACCACAACTTGTTAACTCCACTTCACACATTTAACAACAATACTCATAACAACCTTACCTATATCATCAACTAACAAGAACATTTAAATTACACTTACTTATATACAAAATTAACAAGGTAATAGCAAGAATTAACTTACCTATTTGTATCTTGATTTGATGATAGAAGTTTAACTTGAGTTTTTGGAGAAATTAAGAGAAGAAAAAGATGAAAGAAAATGTAGAGTGTGTGTGGTTGCATATGCGTTTGTTGGAAATGAAGAAAAACAGTGATTTTTTAAAAAAATAAAAGTGAAATTTGTCCTTTATTATTAATAAAGCAAGGTTTAACTTAAGAGGCATTAAGAGAAATTGTGTGTGAGTGTGCATGCTAAGAAACGTGGGGTTAATGGGCCAAATTTGGCAGAAAATACTTAGGCTTGCTTTACATAATCATGGGCTTGGTTTTTCATGCATGAATTGGGCTTTTCAAATCTTAAAACATCAAGGTACAAATAATTGAAATCAATAGTTTTGATAAATTTAATTTATAAATTTTATTTAACTAGAAAATTTCTTATAAAAATCGATATTGATAATCTTTATAAATTAGAGTTAAGTTTTGGAAATTCAAGCTTCTAAAAAGTTGAAACAAAATACTCGATAGAAAATTTTGAAGTTTCTATTCCTACTTGAGCTATTCGCAAAACTATTATAATAGAATTTGCTAAATATATCATTCATTCTAACATTCATATTAAATCTACATTGATTTTAAATCTATTCCCAAAAAACCCTAAATTCACGAAGTGATTGCCAATAACTTTGCTAATTTTTGAAAATTTAAAAAGTTAAAAAGCTCACTTTAAAAATTCAATTGGTGAATCTACATATAGGTGAAAGTCTAAGGGGTGAATTTGCAAATTTTCCTTTATTTTATCTCTTAATTATTTAAAAAAATTATTTAGATATTTAATTTTTTTGAGAATGAAATTAGATTGGTCATATCATTTTTAATTGATGTGATGTGTCTGCAAATAAAATAATTTTAGGTCTAAGTTTAAATGTTTCATTATTTTTTTATCTTATTGATTAGTCCACTTCTATTACTTAGTTAATCACTGGTTTATGTAGTTGACAATGTATTGCTTAAAAGTGTAATGAATTGAAATATGTACCTCATATTGATATAGCATATTCTAAGGTTTGTTTATTGGTAGATTATAGGTACAAACATTTTCAAACTTTTTCTAACAAATTATTAATAAAGAATTAGAAACAGATAAAAAAAATTGACAGTTCTCATTAAAAGATCAAACAGATAAAATATAAATGTAAATCAGACATGTTTACACAAATCATAAAAAAGATACAGATATAAATGAAAAACAGACCATCCAAATAGACCCCTAATTTTATCAAGTTTAATATATCATTGTAGTTCACAATAATTCAAGAGAATGAGACTGATATATATATGATTATAGCTTTATGATGACTAAAATTTTTTCTCGCTATAAGTTTTACATATATATTTGGATAAATAATTAATTTTAAATATTATTTTTTTATTTACATTAGTGATAAGACATACATAATTTCAATTTATTGATAGAATGTATTGTTATTTTATGAATGAAGAAACAATTCGAACCACAAATTGAAACATACTTCATTGTTTTTTTTTTTTCATTTCAAAAAAAAAATTATGAGTTGACTCATATAATTAAGATTTAATTTAATAAAAAATCAAACTATAATATATGATTTAGTTCGATTCGAGAAGCAAATCGGGCCCGACCTCACGATTCCTTCCACTATGGGCACCTACCCCTAGAAGTAATGCAAAAGAAAAATAAACAATATTTAAAAACCTGTCATACCCTATGTTTCCATTGCAAGTAATGAGTTTTAAAGTGATTTTTGTTTCTTTTATTTTTAGGGGTGGTGTAAAGCTACCAATGGGCGCTATCCTTAGGCGATTTGAGGATCTCCATTGATGGAGGACCGCCAACACCATAGGTACATGACGAGACCCTTCATGCTATAATGCAATTGGCCAACTATCCCAAAGCTTAGAGAGTGGTCGATCACCTATTAGCCTTAGGATGGTAGCAGCGCTCTAGGTTTTGACGTGCAATTTTTCTTCTCTTGTTTATCTTTTTAATTTTCTTATTTTATATAGTTCTCAATAATTTCATTTATAGTATACAAATTAAATTTATTTAATAATATTATTTTATTAAATTAATAACTGGTCAACCAGTCCACAATCCCAATTTTTGGACCAAACCTAAATAACTATTTTTTTTAATTATAAACCTAAACTAGTTCATTATTAACAATTATCTGTCTTAACGGTTAACTTTTTTTTAATATTTTTGGTTTTTAGTTTTTAACTATTTAACGTAATGGTTAATCAAAAGTTGTGGTTAACCATATTTTCGATTGGTTCATAAAAAATTAAATCTTTTGTTTCATAATTACATTCAAAAATTACAAATTAACAAGTTAAATATCACAATTACATCAAAAAATTACAAATCAACAAGTTAAATAACTATAAAACAACAAAAAAGTTGGAATATAACTCTATTACAACATTATACAAATTAAAATTTTATAGTATTCTCCTTTTTTCAAATTACAATACAACAAAACATAATAATTAAAATATAAATATTCAAATTATCAATTTTTTAACAGTTAATCGTTAACCGTCAATTTTTAATGGTTACAAATTGAACCAAAACCAAAAACAAAAAATAAAAATAAAAATAAAATTATGATTCTAAATTGAAAACGATGAACTGACTTATTGATTTTTCGATTCCGGTTTGTTTTTTTTCACCCCTAATAAATTCTTTGAAAAGAGGAAAAAGAAAGCCCTAATACTAGTGATGGAGTACATAATTTATGTTTTCGTAATTTTTCCTTTTTCATTATGAAATGTAGAACCCATTACGTTTAACAAGTTCTTTTTAGTTCAGAATCCATGGAAGGTGTCAACTATCCATATAATCTAATTCCCTTGCAAGAGAATCCTAGGTGCTGACCAAAAGCCACCGTAAAAATCCACAAACAGAATACTTTTTTCCATTAATTATAATTTAATAGCCTCTATAGGACTCATTATTTTTGTCCTGGATTATTTTATATAAGCAACTGATATCCACATTTTTTTTTCTTGGACACTTCAAATATATTTCAAAATTATTGATTAGATACATGTACTCTATAAACTTTTTTCAAACTGCAATTCTACCTTTTATAGCTTTTAAAAATATACTCATCTGGCAATATCATCACACTAAATACATAAAATCGTTATTAAAAAAATTATAAAGAGTAATAATTTTATATCCAGTAATGAGTTAGAGATATATTTATATATTCAAAATTTATAAAAAAGATAAAAAAAAATATTTTTTAAGTTTAGGAATCCATTCACATTTTTTTACTAGTAGTTTTAGAAATGTGTTTCAACAAAATTTAACGGAACGTGCGCAAGAATCAAGTAAAGGACTTCCTTAGTCAAAAGCTAACGAACCACAATCATCGTTCTTATCCTGATCAACAAATCATATTGCTACTATTATCAAGTTCAACGTTAGGTGAGCTATAATAGCCTATATGAGTCAATGCTCTTTATAAATCTATGCTGCTTCACTCCATTGTAAAACAACTCAATTACAACCTTATTTTTTATAAAAAATTATTAAATGGTTAACTCTACAAGAATTTCAATTACAAAAAATATTAAATAATCATTCATTACTCAAATTTATAAATAATAATTCAATATCAGAGTTGATTTTTTAAAAAAATATTTTATATTTAAAATTTTAAATAAGAAATTAACAAATGATAGTACTTATTATTACTCTGTTTCATTTATCAGCAACAGCAATTTTATTAAGATTTTATTTATTCAGCCAAGTGAGTGAACAATGGTTGCGTAGCTGATGTACTCCGTTCATCATGATTCATGTTCCGTCGATTGAATTGCTCGGTTAACCGAATATACTAAGCCTCAGAAAGAGCCTACACGTAAAATTAAAAAAATATGCTTGATTTATTTAGATAGATGTTTCATCACAAATATTAATATTACAGAATGAGTTTTAATACGTGCTCCTGTTTCAAACGGTTGCTTATGCTATATATAAACAGATAAAATTTGTTAATTTTTAATAGATAACTTTAACCAAATCAGGATATTTGTACCATGAGAAAAAACTTCATGATAAGAGTAAATAATTAAAGTAAAGATAGTTAATCAGTGGAACAATATTTTCTTTAGAGAATGCACCTCATGCCCACGCCATAACCCATAAGACAAAAACATGGCAAACTTTGCCTCAAATAACCTCATCAAAAGATTCTCAAGCTGGTCTTTTTGATATAACCTCTAAAAGAACCAGCATTTTACTATCCAAGTATAGTGTCTTAATCTGTTTACTCATACTATAAAATCTTATCACATGAGACAAAGGCCTAATAAGATTTTAGAGTATGGTTAAATTAGTTAGACATGATTAAGGAAAACTTACAAAAAGCTTTATTGGATATGAAGGAAGTATGTTACAAGGACACTCTTGCAGTATTTAAACATTCACAAATATCACTTAGGAAACACTAAAAGACACTCTCTAATATTTTTCCAACTAGCCTCAAATCTGATTCATGCTCGCTTTTTATAGAAAATTTTTTTCTTCACAAAACAGTAAAAAGTGCTATAGTGACCTATTGCTACATGAAAATAGTAACCTATTGCTACAATAAAAAGTGCTATAGTAACCCTAAAAAAAATACTACAGTAGCCTATGCTACAGTACTAAACAATAAACCGTGTTTTGCTTTTTTGCTCTTTTCGTGTTTGATTGTGTCCTTTTTTTTTTTTTGCCTTCTGCATTTTCCGTGTTTGTTTTCTCCGTTGTCTTCCTGGATTCTCTCCTTTTATATCCATTTCTTTTTTTCCGTGCCTTTCTTTTACCTTTTTCTGAATCTTCATTTTAATCTTTTTTTTTAATTTACTCTTAGATCCTGTTCAGATCTTTTTATGCTCCCATTTCTTCATCCTCATCCTCGATATAATTGAGTTCATATGGATTGTCTTTTTCATCCTATTCATCTTCCATGTTAAGACTTTCTTGAAGTATCTTCAAATTTGTTTCATACCTTAGCCAAACTACTCCCTTTTGCTTTGACAAAATAAATTTCCTCTTAGTGGTTGCAGTAATATGAAATTCTGGATCTTCTAGTATATACATTCTCGTTTTTTCAGCAATGTATAGATTCAACTGTTCTTCCAAACTATTGGTTGATTCTAGCCTGTGGATCTTTTGGATAGTTGAAATCTTTCCTCTGATTGGAGAAATCAGAAAACCATGTTAATGCTAGTCTGGATTCAAATTTTAACCATTTTAGTGGTATTGCTTGTATTTTTACTTAATATTTTACAAGGATATCATGTTCCTCATATTTTCATTCTATGTCTCATAAGATTACTAAAACTTCATGAAATATTTTTCCCATCGGTTGGGTCATAAATTGTGGAAATGTGTCAACAATTTCTATGACAAGTCCACAATCTAGAAGAGTAGCCAATATGTATTATTGGTTTCCTATTTTGAATCCTTTGAAGTAGTTGAGATCTATGGTTGTTGTGTGTATATTGTAATAAACATGTTTTGGACAATAGTATTTATCTTGATAATGATTATTCATTTCAACCTGTGAATCATTTCCATACAAGAGTAACATGGAGGGTTTGAAAAAGCCTTTACTCTTACTATGGTTCCAAATCTTACTCCATTAAAACATATATGTTCTTCCTGTATTGTCTTTTGGAGCGGTATAAAAGGCTTTAAAAATGATTCCTTTGCATATCCTTTTATTAGCCATTTTGGAAGAGATGGAAGTTTTGAAATAAATTCATTTATTTAGAAGAAAATGAATGTTGTTGCATTTTCATATTCTTTTTTAGATGTTTTTCCTATTTTCCTTCTTTGAAATGAAAATGCTTCCCTATAGTCTTTATCGTGTTCTTTAATATTTTTAATGCTTTTCTTTTTGCTTAGGTTTGCTTTTTCTGTGATTTTGAGAGAAGATATTTTATTTTCCTATTCTTTCTTTAAAGATTTCAAATATGTATACCTTTGTGTATCTTCAATATACCCTGTGGTACTTTTAACACTCCTAAAATTATCAAGAGCTGGGTCCACATAAATTTCTTGTTTTTCTTGACATTTGCCTGACTTAATTTGTTGTAATTTCAAGATCATTGAATCCTCTCCATGAAGGATTTGGGTAATTTGTTATTTGGTTTTAAACATCATTTTAATAGCAAAAAACTCTTGATAAATGTCCTTTTGCGACTCCATATAATTGATATTTCCTTTTAATTGGTCTCTGTTTTCTTTTTTATCCTTGTATTCCTTGTGATGATTCGTTCTCCTGTGGTCTTTTCTTGTAGCAAGTTTCATGTGTATCTTTGACACCCTATTGCTTTATGTCATTAAAATATTGAGCCAAAGCACAATAAATTACATATTTAAACTTATATTGACTAGTTAAAGATTATACACCATCTATGAGAGCCATATGTGTCTCTTTTTTAACATAATTGGTGGTGGTACTTAGAACTTCCTTGGAGAATTTGTTGGTAATATAGGTAGGGCTATATAACCAATTATGATCTCTGGTCCTTCCATAACTTCTGATAACCTTATTCCATGAGATTGAAAACTAGAACTGCTTGCCTGTGAACCTTGAGAAGACATTGGCCTCTTTTATGGCCTAAATCCTTTGTTTCTTTAAAATTCCATGTTTTCCTAAAAAGAAAATTAATTATATTAGTAAGCGAGAAAATTCATTGTTGCAATGTTATGTTTTCTCTTCATGTTTTCAAATTCTACCTTGTATGCTTTATTCATTATTACATCTTTAAATTTTAACAATCTTCTCCTACTCATTTTATTACTTCTTGTGTTCTTATGGAACTTAACTATGACTTCACAGTCTGTCTAACTAACATTTCCTTTTTATTTAAAAAAATAATCTAAAATTATCTAAATAATTTACAATAGCCATAATTTTCCTATCTATACTAGGCTAATTCTTTTCCTTGAACTTTCCACTTGTGTACCTGCAAATTTCCTCAGTTTTCCATTTAACATATTTGTGGGGTTTCCTTAACAAAATTCCTCTCCATCTTAGATCACATCCATCACTTTCAATGATAAAAAAATTTGTGTTTAGGGGTAATCTTAGCTTTGGTAACCTTTTGACTTTTTCCTTTATTTTCCTTATTTTCTTTACGTATTCCTGAGACAAACTTTTAAAACCTGAAATCTTGTTATCAGAAGGGTTCAAGTAAAGAATTCAAATCCTTTATAAAAGGTCTCGCATAATTTAGTAAACCCAAAAATGCATGTATTGTTTTTTGTTCATTTGTTCAGGGAATTCTATCACCTTTTTAACTATATGCTCCTGTAACTTAATTTCTCCTTCTCTTATTTATAATATATAAATAAATATTTTATATTAAAGGGCAAAGATATCATTTGATATAAAATAAGAAAGTTTTATAGTAAACCCTAATGCTTATTTAATTTTTGATAGTTTTTGTTTTGTCGGTTATCAAATGCGTAAATGAAGATGAAGAAACATAATTTAAAATAAAGAGACGTCATTAAAGATAAAGAGACATTACTAAAGATGAAGATACATTATTAAACATCTATTCCTTTTCTTTTATATGAACTAGGCTTCCCCCTTCTCTAAAATCATTCATAAACCTAGAAAATCCTCTCTACAAGTCTGCTAATGTCCATTGGAGTTGGAGGAGATCAAAGATTTTTGATCCGGTAAGCAAATCTAAACAAGATTCATCAAGATATATTTTATTGGAATTTTGAGGAAATTGATCGAGAAAGAAGGTGCTATATTAAAGTTTCCTTAAAAGATTAGGGTTTTGGAGAAATTGGAAATGTTAGATTTTGATTTCATGTATTTATATTATTAGGAGATTTGGAGATTGTGGGTTATAGTTAAGGGAGATTGTAATTTTAGAGATTTGTTCCTGAAATTGAAAAGGTATGACAATTCTTTGTTTTTTGTTTTTACGTATAGGTTTAGTATTTTGTTTGCGTGGTTATAGGAATAGAAAATAATTAATCTAATTCTATTTGGCTTAATTAAATTGTTTTTCTGATTGTGTTTGGCTATGACCAGTAAAGACCTGACAGACAGTGATACTGGTATGCCACCCTGATAATCTTTGTGTGATATTGTCCCTAGTGGACTCGTGCATTGAGATGATTCTGGTAGATTTAGGTGATTTGGTAGTATGCTAGTCACCAATATATGTATATAATTATCTATTTTCAAAGAGTTAGTCGATTTTTCATGGGAGCTGAGTTACTCCAGGTTTGGGACTAGTGTACAGTAGTTCTGAACTATGTTGATTTGTTAACTTAATAAAGATAATAACCTACTATTTGCATTAGATTAATTTGCACTATATATATATACACACACTTATTGCACGCGTGCATATGCATTTGTTTTGTGGATTGGCGTACTTGGCATTTTCACTCATTCCTTTCTTTTTCAGTACAGGTGATGAAGACATGGTTTATAATCTTTCTAGTTATTATCTGTATTTTGATCATGGGAATAGCGATAGTGGTTCAGACTATCTTGTTAAGGAATAGATGCGGATATGATTGGGAGAAAAGAGCTTTTAGATCTTTTGTAGATTTAAATAATATTTTGTTTTAAAGGATTCTAGATTTTTATGTTTTTAGATCTTTAATAGTTTTTCTAAGACTTTTATGAATTTATGGAGTTAGAAAGAATTTTTGGATTTGTTAGCTTTGGTTTATGCCAACTGAGTTTTGATCAATAGGATGTTTGAAAAGATTGTTAATTATAGGTTGTGCAAGCCTTGAACCTTCTGTTATACCTTCTGAGAGAGTTATGGAGATTATATTATATGTTTTTATATTGTGGAATATGAATTTATGGAGTCCAGCCTTTTGTCTTATGTCTATCTTAAAAAAAAAAAATCAAGTCATATGTTAGTCTAGTACTGGTTTGTCCAACTACTCTTGATACTTGTCAACCCCTTTTACAATCAAATTTATGATAAAAGATTGAGAATTTCTTAATTACAAGCAAAACAATAAAATATACAAGAAATTATGTATACATATATATGTATAACATGACTCAATGAATGATGTCTAAAAGAGAAAATAAAATTATAGTATCGATATAAAAAAAAGAGAAGAAAAAAAATGACTCTAACACAAAACAAAATACCACGATCAGTAGACTTCATAACTGTAACATTAACAGTAATAACAAATATAATAAAAGTTGCCAATTATGACAAAGATCAACATTGTTAATGTAATAGTAAATCAATAAACTAAAATGAAAAGGAAGAATGTAACATAATTCCGAGTAAAATCAAGAATCAAAACAACAAAGTATAAATAATGATAATATATGCACGTGACATATACAAATAAATAACTCATCTATTAATGATTAATTGGGAGTGCAGCAACCAAATTTATACAGTTATATGTATTTATTGTATTTCTATAATTTCTTTTATATATGATGAAGAGGAATAAGGATGGTATATGAAGAAAGTATGGAAATAAATGATTACTTAATGAAAAGCTTTTGGCAAGTGTAAGGGTGGAGAAAATGCTACTATTGTAAGTTGGAGAAGTATTCAAAGTGAATTACAGTAAAGTTTGAGATAACAATACTAAATATGTTAAGTAAACATAAGTTGAAGGTGAAAGAAGAATGATTGGAGTTGATTAGAAGGAGTCAGAGATATAAAGAAAATCCTAATAGGTGGTTGACATGGTGATATGTAATTATTGGCAAATGAGATGAATCATTATTTTAGAGTAAATGGTAGGAATTTGGAGACAATCAGTATAAATAAGACAATAGTTGAATTTGATAAAGATATGAATGTGTATGTGGAATAGCAGTTGCAAGAAGAAAATGTAATCTTAGTGAGTTATATGGTATGAGGAATCTAAAGGTAAAGAACAATGATGACATCTGAACAAATATATGATGATGAGTTTTAGGATGATTCTTAGAAAGGTCTATATGGGATCATAGATATAAATTGTTACATAAAGTAATAATACAAATTTTGGGAGACAATTGGAATGACATAAATGATAAATGAAAGTTGTGGATTAACTGTGGTGTCTGACAATGGGGAAAAGTTTTATTCAACCAATAGAAGCATAGGTATTAACATCATATGAAATAACAGCCTTATGTAAGATTTGATCTTTAGAGTTATGTTTGAAAATTAAAAATCCTATATTTAGAACTTTCTAATTGTTGTTTGAGGAATTATAAGGTGATTATATTTTAAGAAAGTTCAATGGACATGGCAGTAATTAGAGGTAAAGCGAAATGATAAGAAAGTCCTAATGAGTTGGATTGATATTCCAAAGGACATCATATAATTGTTTTGAAGGATGTGATGGTTGGAAAGAAATTAAAGAGGAGTAGAAGGATACAGAATTTAAGTGGAGAAGAATCATGTATAATCTGAGAACACCATGGATGGATTTATAACGTAATAATCAAGGAGACAAAGTGCGTAAGAGAGCTGAATATCAAAGAGATATTAGAATGTTAGGAGTATTTATGTCAAAGGAAGAGTTAGAAGTCATCTGGCGATGTTAAAAGATTTAGGGATATCAAAGAGATATTGGAATGTTAGGAGTATTGATGTCAAAGGAAGAGTTAGAAGTCATCTGGTGATATTAAAAGATTTAGTAAATACCATAGGTGTCAATCTTTAATCCTCATCTATACATTGGTGACAAATATAAAGGAAGGATGTCAGGAATTGAGAAATTGTGTTGGAAGCAATGTGGTTGGATAAAGATTGTTTTGGGATTAGATGAATTATATACAAGTGATATAAATGAGCTTCAATGAGGACTAATAGTGGTAAATATTAAGTTGAAATAATAGAAGTGTATATGATATGGTAACTTTGAAGTTTTGGGTTGATGAAAGTTTTGAATCATTAGAATTTAAGGTTGGACTTACAGTTATAAGATTTTCAGCTATTTAAACGCCATTCAAGGAATTGATTTGAAGATTAACATAAGGGAGATTTTTAGTAGAAAAGCAAGTAATCAAAGGCAAGATTTCATGGTGGATATTATCAATAAGTTTATCTTATATTTTGGAGATGTATCATGTAGCTATAGAAGAAGTGAACCTAATTTAGGCAGTAAAAGTTAGGAGATATGTAAACATCTAATGATTTGTGATATAGCTGACAGATCTAATCATGTAAGAAAACAAGAAAATGAGTTTTGGAAATAAATAAATATGGTGTCAGAAAATAGTGATGGAGTAGAAAACATCTTAAGTGCCGAAAGCAGATGGAAACATGGATTACGAAGTTGAAAACAAAGATTTAAAAGAGTTGTAGTAATCCAGGTAACTTTCGAGGACGAAAGTTCTTTTAGGAGGGGAGAAATGTAATATATAAATAAATATTTTATATTGAAGGGAAAAGATGTCATTTGATATAAAATAAGAGTGTTTTATGGTCAACCGTAATGCTTATTTAATTTTTTTTCAGTTTTTGTTTTGTCGGTTATTAGATGCGTAAATGAAGATGAAAAGACATTGTTAAAAATAAAGAGACATCATTAAAGATGAAGAGACATTATTAAAAATGAAGATGCATTATTAAACAGTTATTCCTTGTCTTCTTTATGAATTAGGCTTCTTGTTCTCTAAAATCATTCATAAACCTAGAAAATCCTCTCTACAAGTCTGCTAATGTCCATTAGAGTTGAAGGAAATCAAAGATTTTGGATCGGGTAAGCAAATCTAAACAAGATCTATTAAGATTACAATAACTAATGATTGTTTTCCTCAGATCTCTTTTCGTTTTGAAGGAGCTTTTGTTGGAGCAAACTCTAGTTTTGTGCAAGATCTGATCTTTTGGTGATTAGCAAGGGTTCAAGGATCTAATCATGGTAAGTTTATCTTCACAAACCTAGATCTATCATAAGATGTAATTTTGATTATGCATGTTTGTTTTTGCTTATTTACAAAATTAGGGTTTTTGGAGTGAGATCTATCTTATTGGAATTTTGAAGAAAGTGATCGGGAAGAATGTGCTATTTTGGAGTTTCCTTAAAAATTTAGGGCTTTGGGGAAATTGGAAATGTTAGATTTTGGTTTCATGTTGAAGTTTTTAATTGTTTTTGTTTATATTATATTATCAAGAGATTTGGAGATTGTGGGTTGTTGTTAAGGGAGATTGTAGTTTTAGAGATTTGTCCATGAAATTGAAAAGGTACGACCATTCTTTGTTTGTTTTTTTTATGTGTAGGTTTAGTATTTTGTTTGCTGGGTTGTAGGAACAGAAAATAATTAATCTAAATCTATTTGGCTTAATTAAATTGTTTTTCTGATTGTGTTTGGCTATGACCAGTAAAGACCTGACAGATAGTGATACTGGTGTGCCACCCTAATGTTCTTTATGTGAGGTTGTCCGTAGTGGACTCGTGCAATGAGATGATTCCGGTAGATTTAGGTGATTTGGCAGTATGGCCGCAGGTGTTTGGGGAGTACCCATTCACCAATATATGTATATAATTATCTATTTTCAAAGAGTTGGTCGATTTCTCATGGGATCTGAGTTACTCCAGGTTTGGGACTAGTGTACAGTAGTTTTGAACTATGTTGATTTACCAGCTTAATAAAGATAATAACCTATTGTTTGCATTAGATTAATTTGCACTATATATATACTTGTTGCGCGTGTGCATTTGCATTTGTTTTGTGGATTAGCGTACTGGGCATTTTCGCTCATTCCTTTCTTTTTTAGGTACAGGTGATGAAGACATAGTTTATGTTCTTTCTGGTTATGCTCTGTATTTTGATCATGGGAATGGTGATAGTGGTCCATACTACCTTGTTGAGGAATAGATGCGGATATGATTAGGAGAAAAGAGCTTTTAGATCTTTTGCAGATTTCAGAATAATATTTTGTTTTAAAGGATTCTAGATTTTTATGTTTTTGGATCTTTAATAGTTTTTCTAAGACTTTTATGAATTTATGGAGTTAAAAAGAATTTTTGGATTTGTTGGCTTTTGTTTATGCCAATTGAGTTTTGATCAATAGGATGTTTGAAAAGATTGTTAATTACAGGTTTTGCAAGCCTTGAACCTTCTGATGTACCCTCTGAGAGAGTTATGGAGATTATGTTATATGTTTTGATATTGTGGATTATATTGTTATACCCTTTACATGTCCTATAAAGAGAGGACAAGTGGCGGGTTGTAATTGCCAATAGGTTAGGGCATTACACTATTTCTACTCCTAAAAATTGAATATTCTTTATTTAGCTTTACCTGCCAAAATCCTGACTTACAATCATACTTACTAAATATGCAACAATTTTGTATTTTGTTAACTAATTCAGTTTTGTTAGGAAGATTGTAAGAATCATCCCTTATGTTATCATTCAATTTCCTATAATCTATAACCATTTTTTATTTTTCTCCTGCTATTTCACTCCTTTTCCTAACAATGAATGTCGAACTTTTGTGTTGACTATCTGACCTTTCTATGACCCATAATTCTAACAATTCCTTTATGTACATGTCAAAATCTTCTCTATCTAAATTATCACACTCTATGCTCTAGAATAAATTATTAAGCTAGGAGTTATTATATCTAATTTACATACTATCTTATTCCTTTCTCAAAAATTTGTTGGATTTTCACAAAACAAATTTCTTCCTTTTCTAGGCTACTGTTAATTCGATCAATATATGAACAACACGTTTCCAAATATGAATTTTCCAAAATCCTGTATACCTTTTCCCATTTTTCTTTTATTTAATTCTATTTCTTTCCATCCAATTTCTTCTTCAAAAATTCTTTTAATTATTCTTATTCTTTTGAATTTTCTTCTATTCCCTTTTTACCATTTTCCTTTTCTTGACATTCTCCTACCCTTTGACATTCGCGATTCTTTTCATCCTTTTCATCACACCTTTGCAACAATCTGATATCTGGTTTTGTATTCTCTAAATAGTTTTGATATGCTATAGCTGGATGTCCTAAAATATTTACACTATATCTAGTGATCAAGATACCATGGTGATTACTTAAAAGAAAATCTAATCCTGTTATAAACCTAATTTTTGAACTATCAAAATTTCATGATTGTATCATTCCACTATGCATAGGTACAATCCATTCTTCTCCTTATTTTATTTTCATGTATGTCTGAACTAATTCTATGTATATCCATTTGCTCGACTTCATCTACATGTGTTATCCTTTCATCTATCATGTTTGCAATACTACTTATATCTATCAATGCATCTAGTTCTATTATCTGTGTTTTAAAGAAAAACCTTGTCCTAGTGTATACACCTATGAACTTTGTAACATGCCTTTCCTCTGGACTTGACATTTTTAACTTATTTAATCCTTTCTAGAGACGTATTTGTCGCTCCTATATAGCTTCTTATTGTATCATCATGGCCATCTCCTTCTTCTCTTATTGTTATTCCTTTGCTCATATTATCCTTTGCCATTCCTTTTTCTAAACTTGTTATCCTTTCTTTTATTCCATGAAATTCTTATTCCATCCTGTTTACCTTATTGTCAATCCTCATTATCCTTTCTTCTATTACATCTTGTTGAAAACTCCTATTGACTGCAAACCTTTCATTAAACTGAAACCTTTCATTTTTTTTGTCCAAGCATATTTTAGAAGATTCCACTATACAGCCTCTACACTAATATTTGAGTTTAGTTATCGAATATCTAGAACAAAATTTGTATGGATGGTTTTGATCCACTTTCTTGAGTCCAATTATGCCTACAACCTTTTACATTTTCTCCTGTGTTCATCATTATATTTCCTATGTCTTTTAACATCCTATTTAGAAATTCAACCTTTTCATCTTGATACTTTATCCCTATTTGTTCTTTGTAAGGATTATGATAACCTTGATTTAAGAACATTCCTATAATATGATTTTCATCCTCACTATCAAATTATCCTATCATTACTCCTTGTGGATCTATTATTGATACTATACTATAGATTTTTTCTATGTCACTCATGTCTTCATCTATTGCTAATTTTTCTTCTTTCGTGCACTCTACTAAAATGCTTGCCATATTATTTTTATTGCTCAATCTGAGCTAGCCAGTCTTCAGCTTCTTCTGGCTTTCCCAATAATCCTTCAAATTATTTGTTGCATTTAATAAATTCTGGCAACAAATTCCTCTAAGGACGTAAAGGTGGTGGTGGTGGCAATTCTTGCTCATACGAGGCGGTCCTTGCACCTCTGCAGCAGATTCATTTGGATTCACTGGTCCATTTTCCTAAAATTGAACCGGTGAAGTATGCCTTCATTTCCTCTAGGAATTGGTGGAGGCATTGCTGGTGCCCCAGCAGGTGGTGCTACATTTGTTGCTTGCATATTTTGCAAAGCTTGCAAAATCAAGACATTTTATTGTTGAAGACTTTGTAAAACATCCTCAATTCGGTTTTGGGGTGTTGTAGTAGCATTTATTGGTGGATTTCTAGAAATCCTGCCATTTCTACTTTTATTTCTTCCTCTTGGCATTCTATTAACATTAAACATGTTATTTATATTAGATCATAACTTATCCTCACCAAAAGACATCAAAGTCATTCATATATATATGACGCATATATATACATATCCAAAACACATCAAAGCTTCTTGTGGTTAGTGCATTGTGTACATTTCAAAAATGGCACTAACACTAAACCTAGTTTTTCTATCATAGTCATCCAAAAGATACATATGCATCACCCTATATATCATATGCATATCATCAAAAGTTTATTGATATCATACTACTATGTTATCATAAATATGTAATACATCATCATCATAATATACTAAATTAGACTCAGGGACTGGGGTAAAGACGACCCTTGCCCTTCTCTTGAGGCCTAAATGAGGGTAATCATCCTCTCCCTCTAAACTGCTATCATCAATCTCAATCATCACATCTTTCTTTCCTGGAGGTGCTAGTCAACTCTGTATCCATCACCCTAATGCCTCTAGGTGCGGCCTCAGCTCACTCTCAGTACTAGGTGGTATATCACTCTCAATCCACCCTCCATGTGCTGATCCAATCCATCTAGCATAATTATAATCAGAGACATACTTTTCTGCCTCAGTTCTTCGTCTATTACCCTCTCTTTCATCCAGTAGCTCAGTTGTTGTACTCCTTGTATGAACAGTAGTCTGTACTGACTCTTGTACCAGTCTATCCTGTATAGAAGTAGGGTGCTGAAACTCACCTGCTATCTCGAGTATAATAGGTGGTTTCCTCATCAAAATGCGTCTAGAATGACTATATCTACTGACTCGTGCAAGCATCAAGTCATCATCATAAGCTGCATCGCCTCTGACCCGAGTATGATCCTGTCTAACATCATGAGCATAGACTGCTCCTCTCCCAATAGATGCCCAGACTCTAAAATATGGAGGATCTTGTCTCACTGATCTAGATGAGACTATAAATGCTATATTGTCAATCTCCAGACAATCTCCTTTCTGAACTATCAGTCTCTCAAATCTGTAGAGCGTCTCTATAGCTGATCCATTATCTGGAAAAGCCCACTCCATCAAAAATAACCAACCTTTAAACAAAGGCTGTAATCCTCTCTTCCAGGTGCTGAGAATCTCCTCTAAGGTTTTAGTAATCCCGCATAAATACAAGTCCTCTACTAGAACTCGTAATCTACGCTTGTAATCAGTCAATGTCTCCTCTTCCTACATACTAAAAATCTCCCATCTAATATGACACATAACAGGATTAGTCTGCACACAACAAAATTTGCATGATTAATAATAATCACACATATTTTATTCCTAATTGTGCAGTATAACTCTACCCATAACTACCCAACTATTTCTACAGAGTACTAATTAACTCTAAACTTACTACATTCACTAAATGCATTTCTTTCAAATATTTATCTTTCTTATACTAGCAACCATGCTCTGATACCAACTAAATATTGTCACGCTCCGAGGGTACCCTAGTAGTAGTAAACAAGTTACACTTGAATACTATCACTAGATTACCTTCAGAGAATGACAGGTTTTTAAAACAACAAGATCTTTTAGTTGCTTGATAAGAAATAACAAATACATGAAAGAAATAATTTAGTGAATAAACATTATAGAACTATCACAAACTATGTAGTCTTACTGTAGTACACAACTAGATAGTCTATTCTAATAGTATATAACCATTAAACCAAAATATAACCGTAGACTCCCAGCTTCTAAGCTTTTACCGGAGCCATACTCCTGGAAGTGACTAACCATGGTCGTAAAGTAAACTTGAAAAGACTGTTGGAGTATGAGCGAAACCATAGCTCAGTGAATAACCAGACATACCATACATCACATAAGTTGTTAGCAAATCATATGCAATGCGAGCACTCAACCATATGTACAGATACAAGCTCGGATGATCTAGAATCCAAACAGGAAAAAGATTTACGCCCTCTTTTTAAGGGTTAAGAGCCATACTTTATGACCCACCTGCCCAGGAGAGACTAAGTACACAGGAGAATCAACGATTTCTCATTTTAAGGTTATAACTTTGAATATAATCGATTAAATTGACCATCTCCTGCAATCCCCTTAGAAACTCCCTAAGTATTAATCATTTCAAAGCGATACTGGGCGACGTTCTTCGGTGACACTTATTTCCCATAGAACCAACAGCCCAAAGAATACCTTAGAAGAACTAACACATTAGAACAACCAAGCTTAAGCAGAGAACCGAAATATTAATACGTAGCAGGCTGTTACCCTAATATATATGCAATAATGCAATTCGTGTAATGCATGATCAGATTATTTTATTAAGTCAATAGTTCTTAATCAGGTTCATGGTGATCATACATTACACACAATCATCATTATACTACTTCACAACATCAAATCATTGCATTATTGCTGTTGTAAGGATATCTTAACAATCATACAATCAAACCACAACATGTTTCCAACAAAACAATCGTCTAATTATCTTTGCATTACATATTCAACAACTTACAAGCATAAACAGTATAATATGACTGAATTACTCTACCTGCTCATACTGACTCAATTGTAATAATCAGCTGGTAGATCCTCTAACGTATCAAAGTCACCTATTAAGATGAATAAAGTATTCATCAATATAGATTAACTAAATTCCTATATGTGATTAGTGTCATAGACTTGATTTTTATCAAGGTTTTGGTAATGACTAATACTGATTCTATGTTATTCTATGCTAATCTCAATGTAGAAAATTACTTCTATTTATTATTACTTAGTGTTGTCGGGTTTCTCCTTTTATCTATTTAGAACAAATATTTTACTAATACTAACTCTTATTAGCACTAAATATTTGTCTTAAATTTTAGGGTTTTAAAAATTATTAGATATTAATCTAAATATGCTTGAATACTTGTATTTACTTAACTATCTATAAATTCTTATATTATCATATATATAATATATAATCAGTAGGTATATTACACATATATATGTATATATATATTCGGTTTGTTTTAAAAACTAGCTTTCGTTGAAGAAATTTGGCTGTACGCCGGCTCAAGGCCGCCGGCTTTCAAACCCAAGTGCAGGTGTAGACTTGATTTCGAGAATTATTTCATATTGGGTGCACCGGCTTTGAAAGCTATCGGCTTTCAATGTACGCCGGCTCTACGCTGTCGGCGTAAATCTCCAGGTAGTCAGCTTACATTCTTTTTTACGTGAAAATTATTTTTATGTAGCCTCTGATCAGTGTAAGCCGTCTCTATGCCGCCAGCCTATCCATGTAAGCTGCCGGCTTTGAGACAGTGTTGATACTGTTTATCATCTTCCTCCTCTGTCCGATTTAATTTTGTTAAATTTCCCACGTTAAAAACATGCTCAAACTATTTCTAAGTGTTTATATGACTTATTCATAGTTAAACAACAACTCTTAACACTTATATATACATATATTTTTAGATCTCGATTCTTACTAAAACATAGCTAGGGTTTCGGATTGTTACCTCGTTTGAGCTCGTCCGATGAAATTCAAAGCTTGTAGTTGTGTTTATTACGTTCCTAAGATTATTAGAAGTCATTTATAAAGCTTAGATTTGAAAGAAAATCATTTGAATCACATCAACTTACCTTTGAACTCGTATTCAAGGATTTTTAGTATTATTTTTCTCTCGATCCGGACTTGGGTGATTTGATCTGTTTGTTTGCTGTTTTCTGTTTGTTTTGTTTGCTAGTTAAATGTTGATTTGTTTTGGAAAGTGTGGGAGATAATGAAGTTTGTTTGTTTCTCCTTAAAGACCATTAAACACACATATATATAAAAGGAGAAGAAGAACGAAGTTGCGGCTGTTTTCCTCCGATTTTAGCTGTGTTTGATCTATTATTTTCATTGCAATTAATGCTAGGTTGAGTTGGCAACTAATGATCGGTATTTGAGGTTGATTTGTTTGACAAATTGTGTGAATTATTGGTGATTTTCGGCTCCTCTTTTCCTCCGTAGCTTCCCCATCGATTTTGCACCAAATACAAATATATATACTAATTATTTAATTGAGTTTTAAGATAATTTAACGAGTCATACGAGTAAAAATTAGCTAATATTTAAGAGCTTTCGTACAAAAATATGTTTATAGAGTTATACGAAACACTTAGATTATCAAATAATACAATTTTTAGTTTTATATATACGTAGTTATTTATTCATATAATTTTATCTTCTGCGATTAAGATTTCTTAAGCTCATTAGGTCAATTTTTGTTTTAGGTTTTAATAGCTTAAGAAAACTCGGTTTAGAATAATAGCCTGATTCGATTATTTATTTGAAATTCAGATCTTGAGTTATTCAACAGTTTATGTTTTCATTGTGTATTTATAATCCTAACGGTTTATCTTTGGGTCATCGTTTTCTGTCTATAAGCGTAGATAATCGTTTACTTAGTATTGTACTTAATACGGAGACTGAATTAGGTATATATCTTTAGTTTTGATACCCGTCATGAAATCTTATTAGTAACATTTAATTTTAACTACGATTCTTGAATTTAGGGTTTAAGTTTAAGTCTAAGCTTATTACTTCTCGTTGTTCTAATCTTGAATTATTACCGAGTTCAAAAACAATCATTTAATCTCTATATTCATATATTTCTATTTAAATCTATTTGTATATTAGGTTTCGAGTTTAGATTTTAGATTTTCTTTTAATCATATCTTAAATTACTCATTCAAGATACAAAATCTCGTTTTTGGTATCAGCTAGGGTTTAAGAAATTCTTTAATCGAATTCTAAATCCTTTATCTAACCCAATTCTAGGTATTAATCTATTCTTAGACTTTAATTAGAATCTAAACCTATTATCTAGTTCATACAATCTATTATAAAGTCGTGTACTAATGTGGCAAGTTTTCAGGGTTTACAACCTATCCTTTGCTAGAAACTTGTGGATGTGTATAAACTTCTCACCTACTTCTTTAACCTTTTCATTCAAAACTATGAGGTTAATTTCTATTTCTAAACCTAGCTCATGTATATAACCTTCAACCTTTTCTATGCTTAAAATTTTTAGATTATCTACGGCCTACAAGAAATCATAATGCTTCTTATTACAATCATTACTTCCTATGATCCTGTCAAAACTTATGCTCATCCTATCATTGTAAACCCCAGTAATCTCAGTAGTTAAGAAAACCCTGGGAGTTGAAAAGCGAAACCCTAATCCAATTCAGTTTAAGTCTAGTGAGAGGAGCTTAGGAACCCTAAATCCGGCTTTACTTCGGTTTCATAATAAAAGAAGTTTTATAAAGTAAATGAATATGAATTATCATTCTAAAGTATATTTTAGACCTTTGAAAGTTTTAAATTTTAGAATTTTTCAATTCCGGGCCTTCCCGAGCTCAATTATGGAAAAGCATGTGATAAGTGTTTTAAGACCCTCATTATTTGTGTATTATTGAACATATTTTATATGTTATTTGAGTAAGTCATTAAAGGAAAGAACTTTTATTGGGTTAATTACTTGTTTCAGGGATGATTATGGAATAATGAAGCTTTTTAAGAGATTCATCATGAAAGAAACCAAGTTATTGAAGGATTATGGAGCCTAGATGAAGTTACTGGTCATACACTAGTAATTATACACTACTAGTGTAGATTTGGAGGATAAACTTGAAGAAAAATCAGCTTTTTCAATGTACACGACCCAGGCTACACGGGTAGTGTAGGATGTGTAGTGTACACATGACAACAAAGGAAAATGCGCTGGAATTAAGTTGTACACGCCCCGAGCTACACGAGTCGTGTAGGGTACCCGTGTATATGCAATTTTGTATAAATACAGCCTTCTTCATTGTTTGAGACATAGAGAGAGAGTCAGAGATCATTTTCTAACCCTAAGTTCGTCTTTTGGAGAGCTTTTCAAGGAGAATTGACGGCACAACCATCCGGAATCACAACAATTGTTTCAAGGGGTTTTTGTTATTATGATTCATTTAAACTCTTCTAGATCTATTGTTCTTGTTGTTTATCATATGGAAGAGTAGATTTGTTTGCCCTAGGTTTTGTGAAACCCTAACTCATGTTCTGAATTGTTATCAATTGATGAAAAGTTTTGATCTTGAATTCATTCATGTGATTTAATTGTCTTGTAATAATTTTCTGGCCAGGATTATTGCTTGTTTGCTTCTTATTAGTTAGAAAGAGATTTCAACTAATAGGATAGATCTTACATGAATGATAAATTTGCATGTTTCACCTAGACATAGGGAAGCTGCGAATTTCTGCTATAAAGATTAAATCTTTATTTAGGGGTTTGTGAGTTTTATGCAATTTTACATTGGCGTGAGTGAAGGAAGAGATTCCGATTTTCTCATGTAAAATTAGGAATCAATTGACTTGAAGAGAGTAATTGGTTTAATTTAGAAACCCTGCAGTTCAAGATTTGATTTTTCATCAGTTAATTTTATCATAATTATTAAGGGTTAGGGTGGATCAAAACTAGGGGCATTGTTGTGAATTGAATTAAATTAAGGAAAGCTCTCATATTCTATAATTAGGGTTTGTCAATTATTAGTATAATTAGTCATTAGGGTTAATACAATCTTTTGATAATTTAGACTAGATGTAGTGAAAGGGTATTACTAGTAATTGCCCATAGATCCTTAGGACGACATCCGAGTTAATTTTATACTACAAGATAGGTGCGCTGCCTTGTGTGGATTTGAATTAATTGGATTATAAATTTTATACTTGGTGATCTTACACACATCATCATGCCCCGGAACCACAAACTCAGAATAATGTTCCAGAATATTCATTAGAACCGTAATTTTATAAGGATTCCAACAATATCAATTTTATAATTTTTTCGGGCTATAAAAATTACAGTTATAGTCTTTTCCCGTGTTTTCGTTACAACCGGTAAAGTAGATGTCTTGTCTACTATTCATAAGTACAACCTACACTATACACTACCCATACCCTATTCTTACATTCTTACAACTACTCATTACAATTTTCTTTTCCAAGAATTTTGTTTCCTAAATAATTATTACATTTTAATTACTTAAATTACAAATTAAACAAATTTCAAACACACACTCACACCCCCACCCCACCCCACCCCAACACCTCCCCCCCCCCCCCCCCCCCCTCCCCCCCCCCCCCGAACGAAGCCGACCAACCGGCGGCACCTCCACCTAATCCTAAAGGAGTTGCGCCTTAAAATCAACAGGGTGATGTATTAAACGCGATTGGACAATTAGCCAATCTTCTGAATACATTCATCCAGAATCAGAACTCGGTTTTGGAATCCACACTAAAGACAAAGTGTCCGAGATTTGCTCCACATGCACCACCCGCAGATCACAGGGAAGTGATTGCCGAAGCACCTGCTCCACAAGAGGAGCATTCCTATAATGTGCCTTTGCCACCACCCCCACCATACAGAAGACCCCACCGAAGCTCCTTATCGGATTTCATCAAGAGTAACCGGTATTTTGATGGAGCGTTCGGCAAACCAGACGAAGCCGAGGATTGGTAAGCTCAAATTGAGCGATCTTTTGCTGCATATGAAATTCCGCCTTACTTACAAGTGGAATATGGAACATATATGTTGAGGTATAATGCGAGGGTTTGGTGGGACTCTAAGAGAAGAAGCTTGCTTTCCCCGGTTACATGGGAATCTTTTCGCAAGGAATTTTTGGACAATTACTTCCCCTCCAGCTTGAGGGTAAAATATAGCACTGACTTTCTCCACGTGAAACAAAAGGGGAGAACAGTGGAACAGTATGAGACTGAGTTCGTCCACCTGCTGCAATATGCACCTGAGTCATTCAGGGATAGTGAAGAACTGAAGAAGCAAGTATTTTTGGGTGGCCTAGACGAGGAGTTGTGGATCAAATTGGAAGAGTTTGGGGTAAGGACATACCTAAGATGGTAGAAGAAGGCCCGAGTGATTGAAGGGCCAGAAAAAGGAAAACCAAGAACCTAACAAAAGGGTATTTGAAAAGGCGTTTGACGCCTCGAGTTCAGGGTTCAAGGGAAAAGGTACAGACATACCAAGGGTTCAAGGATGAGTCTAGTAGCAAGCCGACCCAGTTTAAGGCTAATGTCACATGTTGGAAATGTAAGGGGGCGCATGCCCCTAGGCAATGCCAGTTGTTGGAAAACAAATGTTATTTCTGTGGCGATGTGGCCATATGGTTTATACATGCCCAAAGAAGCTGGAGTGACTTGCTTATTTGCAAGGAAAAGGGGCACTTAGCCTCTGAATGTTCCCAATGGGAAAAGTGTAGCCGCTCGACCCTTTGGACTTCAAGCAATACCAATGTAAACCCCCGAATATTTAATAATCATAGAAGTTTAAGCATCAAAAATTAAATCCCGAAATCGACTCAAGATAAAGACCAAATTCTACACCGAGTCAAAACATTGGAAACGAAACCCTAAAAATCGAACCAAGTTAAAACTTAATTCCAAATAAGAACAAAACGAGTTTTCTCAATCTTGAGAAAACGAGAACCTTGAAACGAAATATAAAGTCCAATTACGATAAATCAACGTCCGTACGTCGATTAAATAATCTAGCCAATTCCTAAAACGCGAATCGAAAAGATAGATCTAAGTACGCTTAACAACGAGATGTAAAATCCTAAATCCTTCAGTAAAATTTTAGAATCACAAAATCCAAAATTTCAACAAAAGTCAAACTGAGTCAACTCAAAACCTAGACTCGGTTAAACGATTCCAAGAACTAAAAATTATTAAATAATCACAATAAAAATAAAATAAAACTAAATTTTGAGCTAAAATGATAAAACTCGAAAATTATACGATCTTACGAATATCTCGACAAAATTAGAAATCAAAACGGAACCTTAAAAGTCAACAGCCTATAACGAACCCTAGTGTTCAAGATCCGGCAATCCCGCTTTTCAAACCCTAGAAAACGAAATTAAGTTAATAGCTTAAAATAGTTCGTAATGACATAGGGTAACATAAAAATATCATATTCGCGAATTTCGAGTGTCTTCGGACTCAAACGGGACTAGTTCTCGAAAAATCGTGTCCTGGAGCTCGGAATATTAAAATATTCCGTTTATACCAATAGACTCGTAAAAATATAAGGATTCCCGAATATCAGTTTTAGAATTTTTCGGTAGCTAAAAATTACAGATATCGCATTATTACGCGTATTTTTATTACTACCGGTACTTTAATTGTCTAGTCTACTATTCATAGTACTTTTCTACTATTCATTACTATTCACTCTCTCTACTTTATATCTAATCACTCTTACAATGACACAATTCACACTATTCACATTTTCTTTTCCCATAAAAATCTATCATACCTTTCTTACAAAATATCACTTCTCTTACACAAAAATTAATCATAATTGTACTTTTCTCTCTCCCCTTCATGTTGCCATCCAATCACTCTCTCTCTTCCCTCTCTTTATTTTCTTTTTCAATTATTTAAATCACTCTTAATTCCTCTCTCTTTCCTTATAAATATCACCTCTCCTTCTCATTTCTTCACACCTTTCTCAAGTAGAGATTTATGCAAAATTCTCTCCAAAACACTCTTCCATATTCTTACAAGAACTCTCTTCTTGTAAGAAAAAAAAAAAAAAAAAACTCTCTTGTTCTACCAAAATAAGTTTCTTTTCAAGACTCATTTCTAACCACTACCAAAAACCTTCAAGAAAGCAATCCTTCTTTTCTTCTTACCCATTTAGGTAATGAAGAACTCATATTTCATTTTTTTTCCCATGTCAAGTAACCTTATATGGTTTTGATGTTGTTTCTTAGGTTGAAAAACTAAAGACAACCACATTAGATCATGTTTGGTTCTTGTTCATGGAATTACCTTCATGCATATTTTACTTCTCATTTATTACTTGTTTTATATTTTGATCTTGTTATTTATTTACTTTATGATGCAATTTATTTACTTGCTTTCTTAGTATTTTAAGACTAGTCTTTCTAGTTTTAGACTTGTCCATATCAAGTCAAAACAATTTTTTATTTATTTTCTTTAACCTTTTGGGACTAGTCCATTCTTAGTCCCGGGATGCCTTGATGAAGCTAAGGCTCTAATACTTGATCGGGATTCCTTGATGAAGCTAAGGTTCCCAATGCTTGATATTTTATTTCTTACTTATTATTTGTTTCTAGTATTTTCTTATGTTCTTATTATATGCTCATGATACTTGCACTTACGTAATGTTAATGTCTCAATTAATCAAAAAAATAGAATTTTGTTTCAAATGAACTCAAGGCTAAGTTTTCAAACATATGATTTATCACAAAAATTATGAAGTTATTATCAACAACATAGAAATGGAGTTTTCTCAATGTTTTCATAAATAACAAAGATAGATTTTCAAGGAATCATAAGAAATAAATATTTTCTTTGTATATTATGTTAACCTAAGCTTTTAGTAATATAATATTAAAAGTTTTACAAAAAGCTCAAGATTTAAACTCTTTTAAAAACTTCGAAATAAAACTAAGAAAACAAACTACTTTTTAAAGTTAAGATAAATTCATAAGGTGATGAACCCACTTAGGAAAATAACGATTTTCAAATTTCTAAAAAGAAGGAACTCATTCTCAAAAGGATATAAATAGATTAAACAATAATGGGTTTTATCAATAAAAGATGCTTCTTTTCAAAAGAAATGAAAGAACAAGTTTTGGAAAGTAAAAGCTTATATTTTAGAAAGGAATATAAGAAAAGCAAGGCTCATTTTCTAAGACCATCTTAAATAAACAAATTATGAAAGGGTTTTCGACAACTTAATGTACTTTTGATAAATTAATCTTTTATCACTAGAAATGAAATATATGAAAGACTAGGGTTAAAGGAGAAATTTTCTTGTTTTGGAAAAAGGAATGAATAAAATAAAATAAGATTATACTCATTTATAACAACCTAAGAAAAATATAAAGTTTTTTTAAATACTTGAAAGGAAGTTTTCAAAGCTAAAGTTTAAATGAATTGTTTTATGAAATAAATTGTTGAGACATACCATTAGGATTTTTGCATATAAAGTGAGCTTGCCTATATATTCAAAGTATTTATCAATATATATTATACATATATTGTTACAAAAGGATTTTCTTTAAAATAGAGTTGAGCTAGAAAATGGATTTTTGCAAAAGTTTGGTAATATTCGTTTTAAATCTGTACCTGATGTTTTCGGAACCCAAATGACCTTTTATGACCAAGATAAGTTTAGAAATGGATAGAACTTTTCGAATAGTAGAAAACGGTATATTATATGCGAAATTCTGAGTTAAAATGAGCGAGTTATGGCCATTTTAAGTTGGAATTTCTTCTTATACGATTTTACCACGATTTTAAGAAAAGTTTAGATCTCCAAGAATAGAAATTCATGAAAGACTTATCCCGGGTATTTCTTTTGTCTAGGTGACGAAGGATACAAGAATACCCTCCGAGGATTACTACGACTAAGAAGATAGCGAAATGGACGAGTGAGTTATTCCTTCTAATTTCGTTACCTTGCTTGTGCTTGTAATGTAGTAGCATTAGTGTACTAAGAAAAGATAAAAACAAATATATTTGGGGATTTCGGGATTATGCGTATATATATGATTCTATGTTTATGCGTGAATTGAGAATTAAGAATATCGCAACTTCGATCTGCTTGTTAAATAATTTTGTTTACTTACTTGTATGATTGTTTATTGTTGCTAAATTGATTAATCGCCCCTAATAAACCTTAATAAGGTTTGATCTAAGAACAATAAAACGTTTACGCATAGCATCCATCGAGTCACATCTATTTCAGAAGGCTGCTACTCCTACGCGTAGAGTTGGATTGGCTGTGATCGTGCGGTGCCACGGGCCATGTTCCTTCCTGGAGAATCCAAATCGCTCGGGAAAAGCGACTCTAGGTTCGGAGCCGAGCCAACCGAACGCTGTGGGTGAGGACCTGGGGACTAGCAGTAGAAGGTCGATGACCTTCAACCTCGATTCCCTAACCTTTGATACGGAGGGGTAAATCTGTTCTATATATGGTTTCCGGATAACTATATATATTCGCGTAATCATGTGATTGTTGCATTGTATGCATAGCATATGTATGAAAATCTAAATGACTTGTTTGAAACTTATGGTGCGAATGAAAAGGAATATCTCACTAAGCTAGTTGTAGCTTATACCCCTATAGATTTGATTGAAACAGGTATATTCGTGGATTAAATTTGAGGATCATGACATTAAGGAAGTCATGGAAGGATGATTAAGGATATGGAATCATACGATGAAGAAAGTTTGTAAGGTTCTTTATATGTGCTAACCTATATGATTAGTGATATACATTTATTTGAAGATAATAGAAGGATATGCCCTTAAGAATTGAAATGTGATATGCTTATGTTTTATTATAGTATTCTCTTTGCCTTGTTACTTATTATTATCAATGTAAATTGCGCTACTCCGATGTGTCCCCTTGGTTGTGATGTAGCCTTGTACATAATATGGAAGCCTTTTCATGACTAAGGTAGTCATTCCTAGGCTTTAGTATTGTGTGCGGACTGCCACGTTTAGGGTACCCCTCGGGGCGTGACACCAACCCCATGAGGTCGGGAAATAAAAGTGGGAGCCGCGTAGCATCAGCAATGCATGGGATGAGGTTATATAACTTCGAAGGCCAGTGGATGGTAGAGGAAGATGAGAGGAGGAGGAAGTGGAATTGGCAGCTTTGGATCAAAGCGAAGGCGCTGATGGCGGCCTGGTGACAGTTAGTAACAGAAACCTTCTCAAGTTAAATTTCGATTTATTTATTTGAATGTGTCTGGACGAAATTAATATGTTATGGAAAGCTGGAAGTAAGAACCCTAGTAGGTAGCTTTGAGAGTGCTGCAGGATTGATGAGTGGTGGATGTTTGTTGACCTCAGGAGACATTTGGGTGAATAGCATGGAGGCATATGTTTTATTTGACACGGGAGCGACACATTCGTTCATCATCACTAGTTTGGCTAAACAACTTGAATTACCTATAGCCACAACTACTGCTAGTTTGAGGATTAAGACACCTACCGGGAGCATTGTGTCAACCCGAGAATTGATAAAGGATTGTCCGTTGGAAGTTCATGGACACCACTCTGAAAGTGATTTAATAGTTGGAGATGAATAAATACGAAGTTATCCTCGGGATGAGTTGGCTAAGCAGGGTAAAAGCAATAGTGGATTGTCAAAAGAAGACAAGTTTCTATGATCAAATGGGGGAAAAAGTAGAATTTGTGGAGAAACCCTAGTCCTGAGAAGTTTGGTTTAAACTCGTTTGAGTTGATGATGGAGGATGAAGATAATAACCGATTGAAGGTGTCTTGGATGAAGAGGAAAACCCGTGAAGAAAGGGATATACCAGTGGTAAATGAATATTTGGATGTGTTTCTAGAAATTTTGCCAGGATTACCACCAAAAAGAGAAATTGATTTTGAGATTGTTTTAGCTCCAAACACCGAACCGATATCTAAAGCACCATACCGGATGGCACTGGCTGAGTTGAAAGAGCTAAAGGCACAATTACAAGAACTTCTGGATCAAAAATTCATAAGACCAAGTGTGTCACCATGGGGCGCACCTGTTCTGTTAGTAAAGAAGAAAGATGGATCAATGAGATTGTGTATTGATTATCGTGAGTTGAATAAAGTGACTATCAAGAATCGGTACCCTCTGCCAAGAATTGATGATTTGTTCGATCAACTGCAAGGGGCTTGTGTGTTTTCACGCATTGATTTGCGTTCGGGATACCATCAATTGAGGATAAAGCCTAAGGATGTACCAAAGACGGCTTTCCGTACTCGTTATGGACACTACGAGTTTCTAGTGATGTCGTTCGGGCTGACTAATGCACCAGCCACATTTATGGACCTTATGAATAGAGTTTATAAGCCACTTTTGGATAAGTGAGTGATAGTTTTCATAGACGACATCCTGATATATTCGAAGACCAAGGAGCAACACGAGGAACACCTTCGTTTAGCGTTGCAAACCTTAAGGGACAACAAGTTGTATGCCAAATTGTCCAAATGTGATTTTTGGTTGGACAGAATATCTTTTCTTGGGCATGTGGTAACTGGTGAGGGGATATCAGTTGACCCTGAGAAGATCAAGGCGGTAGTAGAATGGAAACCGCCGCAAACAGTTACTGAAGTAAGAAGTTTCTTAGGATTAGCTGGCTACTATCGCAAGTTTGTGAAGGATTTCTCTAAGATAGCCAAGCCACTGACTCAATTGACTCAAAAGAATGAGAAATTTGTTTGGACGGACAAGAGGGAACAGAGCTTCCAGGAATTGAAGCGACGATTGGAATCGGCACCGATCTTGGTTTTATTGGACCCGGAAAAGTCCTATACTATGTGTTACGCCCCAGCGGGTACCCTAAACGTGACAGCCCGCCGTACCAATATTAAAACTCAAGAATGACTACCTCAGTCACTCGAAAGCTTCCATATCGGTACAAACGTACATTCACAACAAAGGGAGACCGAGTGATGCATTTTAAGACATTGGCAGCGGAACATGCAAAATAACACTTAATATATTTTATTGAAATAAAAGTCTTACAGCTTCTAAGGGCATTCCCCCGATAATTCTTAATAACATGGTTCTAAGTATAACATAACTAAGCTAGAAGATTTTAGAAGAAATCTACTCTATAACTTAAAATAGATTGCCTCCAAAAGCTTCTCAAAATAAGGATTCTACCCGGGAATCAAGGAGGTCTCGGTGCAAAAGATAATCCTGCAATATCAAAAGTCTATAGGAGTATAAGCATGACTAGCTTAGTGAGATATTCCTTACGCAATAGTACTCATAACAACAATCAAACAAGTTTATTAATCAAGCATATGAATGCAACAACCATATGATCAAACATTACATACGACTATCCGGTTTCGTATGTTTGATGGATTTACCCCTCCATCGGTGGTTAGGGAATGCTTTGAATTGGGTCCAACAACCTCCTCAAGTTGCGCGCCTTGGGGTTCCAACGAACCGTACTACTAGTCCCCGGGCCTTCCATGCCCAAAGCGATCGATCCGGCTCGGCTATACCTCGAGGCTGTATTCCCCAACGTCCTAACCCTCAAGATGTAGCTAGGCAGCTTACCTTTCCGGTCCCACGCTAGGAGTAGTAGCAAAACTTCGAAATGATATTCTAAGTGATATGCATGGGCAATTTATTATATGGATTTCAATATGACATTAAATCATTTAAAGCGATAAACAATATTTGCACACATAACAATACATACATAAAACATTTATATCAATCACAAATCGGGTTCCGATATACTTATCGTTCATTGATCGCACACAACGAATCACATACATAATTCCCATAATATTCCCACATGCATATCAATTTTATCTTTTTCCTAACATCTAGTGCTCTATTCTACAAGCACATGCGCGAATACATAAGCGTCAAGGAAACTCACTCGTCCATAGTGCTCTAGGAGTCGAAGTAATCCTCGGGGAAGACAAGATCGTGATCCTCGACACCTAAACAAAAGAAATACCCAACATGAGTATTTCATCCAAGATCTATTCAAGTTCTATACTTCTATCTTAAAGAATTCGTAAAAATCGTATGGAATGGAAATTCCAACTTAAAATGACCATAACTTGCTCATTTTAACTCGGAATTTCGCATATTATATACCGATCTCTACTTACTCGAAAATATCTATCTATTTCTACGGTTGTTTTCATCAAAAGAAGTTATTTGGGTCTCGGAATAGTAGCGTACAAATTTGATACGAAATTTTCCAAACTTTAAAACTAGAGTTTTCAATCTTTTCTTCACTCAAGGGCTTTTGTACAAAAGTATAGATATATTGTATGGTTGAAAAATCCCTTGAATACACATATATACTCAAACCATAAGCATGAATTTAGTAGTGTTGTCTCAACAATGTTCTAGTAGTACAATATGTTTTGAAAGTGAGATAAGCTTAATTTTTGTAAAAAATTAGTTTTGTTAAGAAATTTCTTATTTTACTAAAAGTAGCATCTTTTTCTTTTAACTCCATTTCTTAAATAAAAGTAGATTTAATCTCTTTCAAATTTCTACTACCTTATTCTAATGTTTTGGAAAACATAATCTTTCTAAATACTTCATGGTTATATCCACTTTAAAAAATTCTTATAAGTAAATTTTGAAAAACTTATCTTAGACTTTAGTGTTGGTGGAAAACTTTGACAATTGAATTTTAAGAAATCCTTTGTTTAGGTCTAAAGAAACTTACTTATTTCTTTGAAAAGAGAATTTATAATAACTTTACTTTATGTATTTCTTGGTGAAAACCACATATTATTACTAAAACTTGAGCTAGCTTATCTAACTTTAGAAGATATTTGTTTAAGATAAATTTCAAACCTTTAAGGTAAATAACTTCTTATGTGACAAAATTTATATTTAAAAAGAGTTCTTATTCTTATTTTAAGAAAACTCATTTCTATTATGATTGAGACAATAACAACATATTCATGCATGAATGAGAATATATAACATAAAACTACATATATAAAATAAGAGCATAAAAGTAAAGTCAAGTATTGGGAACCTTAGCTTCATCAAGGTATCCCGGGACTAAGAATGGACTAGTCCTCAAAGAAAAGAAAAGCAAAGAAATAAAATTTTGACTTGATATGGACAAGTCTAAGACTAGAAAGACTAGTCTTAATATTGCATAAAACAAGTAAATAAATAGATTGCAAGACTTGAAAATAAATAAATAAATAACAAGTGAACTTATGCTCTAAATAAATATATATACATAATACTTAATAAGTTAGGTTAGAAACAATAATAACAATATCAACATAATAGTAACATAAAGAAAACAAGAACATGAACAAAAACAAAACATGAATAAATTGTTGCTTCTTTAACTCAATGAGTCTAAGAAACATACACTAAACTCATGTTAAGTTATATGAACATGATGAGTAATAAGAGAAGTTTTACCTAAAGTTTATGTGTTGGTTGAAGAAGAAAAGAATGGGTTGTAGTATTATGTGGGAATGGATTTTCTAAGAAAGAGAGACTTGAGAGAGATGTTGGGAGAGGAATTTTGTGGAGTGATTTTGGGAGTTTTAGTATGAATTTTTGTTGTGTGAAAGAATGGAAGAGGAAGGGGTATTTATAGATTTTTGTAGTGGAAATTAGATGTAATAAAATAAATTGGAAAAGAAAACAAATTGAGAGGAAGAGGAGAGAGAGAGTGGACGGCAAGGGCATGGGAAGAGGAAAATTGATTAATTTTTTGTTTTGTATAAAAAGAAGTAATGTGTAAAGTGTGATGTGATTAAAGTTGTATGGGGAAGGTAAATTGTAAGATATAGGTATGATAGAGTGTAAGAATAGAGTGTAAGAAAAAGTAGAGATAGGTGAATAGTAATGAATAGTAGAAAAGTACTATGAATAGTAGACTAGACAATTAAAATACCGGTAGTAAAGAAAATACGCGTAAAAGGCCTATATCTGTTATTTTTATATACCGAAAAATTCTAAAACTGATATTTTTGAAAACCTTATATTTTTATGAATCTATTGGTGTTGTCGGAATATTTTTGCTATCGGTGCTCCAGGGCACGGTTTTCGAAAACTGATCCGATCGGATCCGAAAGACACTAGAAAATTCGAATCTGATATTTTTAGGCTTCCCTATGTTATTACGAACCATTTTCCACAATTATTTCAATTTCGTTTTCTAGGGTTTAAGAATACGGGAGTGCCGGATCTAGATCACTAGACTAATCATATAACTAGGTTAACTTTAGGGTTTCATTTCAACTTCCAGTTCTTAGGGTTTGCTAATATTATCGAAAAATCTAGGGCTTACACTATGCATAGCGACGCCTCAAGAATGGCCTTGGATGTGTATTAATGCAGGAAGGGAAGGTTATTGCATATGCTTCCCGGCAATTGAGACCCCATGAACAACTACCCCACACATGATCTAAAGTTGGTGCAGTTGTTTTCTCCTTAAAGCTATGGAGACATTATTATATGGACAGATGTGTGATATATACACAGATCATAAAAGTCTTAAATGTCTGTTCACACTAAAGGAACTAATATGAGACAAAGGAGATGGCTAGAATTAATAAAGATTATGATCTAGGGATAAATTACTATCCCGAGAAGGTTAATGCCGTCGCAGATGCCTTAAGTTGTAAAATTATGGGGAGTAGCTGCCTTGATCACAAGTCAAAAGGATCTTATTAGGGATTTTGAAATTAAGGATCGAATTCATAGACAGAAGTGCGAGCTTGAGATAGCCAAACTAGCACTGGAAACCGACCTAATAGAAAGGATCAAAGAAGCTCAAAGGTACGAAAGTAATACAAAAAATCAAAAGGGAAACCCAAGTAGGAAAGTGTCAGCCCATAAGGTACCCTAACGTACAGTCCGCCAACATGCCATATAAGATTCCCGAATTACCACCTTAGTCTTTCGAGAGTTCATATAGAGTAAGGCGTACCTTTACAACATAGAGTACAAGTCCGAATGGAGATAAAACTTAATTTGGCATGCATTAGCAGTAGGATATAATCATGAAACATAAATAAATATTACAAATTCTAAGGGGTATTCCTGCAAAAGAATATTAACAGTTATTACAGTCATCCAAGTCTTAGAAGTTTTCTATGGAAGTCTAATTCAGAAATTACAACTTCTAGGGAAAACTCCTAGCTTCGGTACCTGTTCAGCCGGGTCACGTCGCTCTAAGCACAAATGGGAAAGCTGCAAAGGAATGGATGTAGGGACATAAGTTAACTAGCTTAGTGAGTGTAATCTCCCACAATAACATTTATGTCACAACAATTCAATCAAGTTATTAATCAAGCAAGTGTATGCATCAAACACATGAGTTCAACATAATATGACAACCGGAAATCATATGTGGATGGAATTACGCCCTCATCCGGGGTTAGCAGATTAACGACATGCGGTATAACAATATGTCGTTTATGGTTCATGGTTAACTACGATTATTCGATGTCGTTTATGGTTCACGACTAACCTACGATTATTCGATGTCGTTTATGGTTCACGACTAAACTACGATTATTCGATGTCGTTTATGGTTCACGACTAACCTACGATTATTCGATGTTGCTTATGGTTCACGATTAACCTACAAATGCTAATGCTCCTTCCCCTTGTGATATGCAATGTCAATTTAGCATTAGTCCAAGTTTGATTAAGCCATTTTACTTAGGCGATCAAACAATTTTCAGACAATCCATCATAGCTAACTACACAACCAAAGTTTAACACCCGGTTTCGATATTCTTTAATTTGAGTTCTCACATTTATCGACATATAATTTCCCATCATTCCCCATTATTTATATTCCATTCATTGTCCTACATTCTAGTGCACTACTTTACAAGCATACAATAAATGAATCGGGAAGAAAAACTCACTCCGCATTGGTACATGTTCTTATAGTAATAGTAATCCGGAGGCAAATAGTCACGTCCACGGGTTCACTATTATATATAAATACCCTAATAAGTATTCTATCAATTAGGACACTAAAACTAAGAAAACTTAGTAAAATCGGAATTGCGTCATTTCCGAAGTTCCGTTTTAAAATGGCCATAACTTTGTCGTTTTAAGTCGGAATTTCGCAAATTTTACCATTTCTATCTACTTCGGAAGAGCTTTCTAAAATATGGAGTTTAAATCAAGTTTTGAAAATATATAAGCCTCGGAATGAGGGATCAGATCTGTACAGTGGGTTTGTGATTCCAAAAATGCAGTTTTTATGAGTGCAATTGAGATTCTAAGTATAAAATGATACTAAATGCAATGTAATATATTCCCTATCATGAATGTCATGATATGAACTTTAATGAGTCATGTTCTTATAACTTTTAGATTTAAGGAATTTAAATAAACTTTCTTAGAAACCATTTTATACCTTGTTAGTAAGTGAATTTACTACAACTTGATTATACTACATTTACAAAGTTTTCTTTAGAAAACTCTACTTTTTTTAAAGAAAATTTTGACCCTTATATTAGTTATATCCTAAGGCCTTTATTTCTTTAATAAAATCCACATTAAAAACTTTTAAGTGGGTCTTTTACTATGGGTTTCAAAATCCGAATTAATTAAAATTTCTACTTTCAAGTTGATTCCTTGAGGAAAAATATAATTTATACCCAAAACTTTAAGTATTTATTATACTTATACCCTAAGGACTTCATTTATTTAAGAAAATACATTTTTGAAGTTAGAAAATAGTGTTTTCTAACCATACATCCATTATTACGAATTTTGTCTACATGACTTTTAGCTCAAACTTCTATGGACTTCATTCTTGTTTCCAACATTTTCTTTAGTAAAAACTCATTTAGACTCATGAAAAATATTACTAAACATATCTATTACCATAGGCTTCATTTCTCTTATAAAATATATTTTAGAAGTTGATAAAAGTATTTTTGACCTAAGTTACAAAGTCATCGAATTTACACAAGTGTGTTTCTGAAAAGTGTTTTCCTTTTTTGACTTTATTATCTATCTAACCATAGATCTATATACTAAAAAGTTTATTTACTAAAGACAAAAGCATTAAAGACTATTAATGCACATAGACACAAAATACTAATGAAACTTAAATGCTTACATGATCATGAGTGATAAAATAATGGATCTACTTTATCAAATGCTTAAATGAGTTTGAAAACATAAAAATATATTTTAAAAAGATCTTTTGTTTAAAACACTTTTTGATGGATAATCATAAAGCTTTTGTCATGAAAGCTCTTTAAGTTTAGATCTACATGTAATGGTTCGGTATTCTTGTTTTGATATTTCATTGTCCCACCAAAAGGTCATGAGGACATTTAGTTGAAATATCAAGAATCACTTAGCCATAACAAGATCTATGAGTGGATGGAGTAGGAGTTCACTTACTTGAAGTGGAAAGAAATGTAAAGAGGAATGGAAAGTTGAGTGTGTGTGTGTGGGACTTGCAAGTTTCGGCAAGAGGAAAAATGGAGAGGATTTAGGAGCTTTTACACTTTGTAAAAGTTGAGAAATGAAAGAATGAAGAGAGAGAGAAAAAGTAGTATATATATGGAATGGGATTAGGTTAAATGGAGTTAGATTAGATGAAAAAAATTGCAAATGGACATGGGGAGGGGGGGCATTTCACCGGTTTGGAGCTTGTAGGGGAAGGGGGATTTTGAAAATTTTTTCAGTTTGTTTGATTGATTTAACATTGAAGTGAAGTTGTATATATGTAAGGAAGGTTAAGGGACAAAAATTATGGAGAAAAGTGAGTAATTTGAGTGATGGTAAGAGTTAGAGTTGTAGAGTGTGCTAATAGGTAGACTAGGTAGTACTTTATGAATAGTGAGGAATAGTTGACAAGGCAATTTTAATTTCCGGTAGTAATGAGATACGAATAAAAAGGCTATAACTGTATTTTTCATAAACCGGGAAAATTATGAAAAATATATTTTTGAAATCCTTATTTTATTTCGGTTTAAATGAGTACTCATAAGTAAATTTTTGAAATTCTAGTTCCGGGGCACGTTTTCTATAATGGCCTCGGGATGACCGGAATTGAAATTTTCTTAAAATCTGATATTTTCTTGGTTCGAAATATAATCAAGAACTATATTCAAAATTAGATTTTCTTAGAAAAGTTTATTAATTGGAAACCGAGGAAAAGCCAGAATTAGGGTTTTTAGTTCTCACTCCAGACTTGAGCTATTCCGGTTTAGGGTTTTGGTTTCCAATTCTAGGGTTATCTTGGCTACTTGAAAGACCGGGGTTTATAGAAAGTACCTTGATTTTGCAATAGATGATGAAGATGTGATCCAAATGAAAGGAAGGTTGTGTGTACCGGAGGACGAAGAGTTAAGGAAGGAAATAATGAGTGAAGCTCATAACTCCGGATATACCGTGCATCCGGGAGGTACCAAGATGTACCAAGATCTGAAAAGCCGCTATTGGTGGAACGACATGAAGCGAGATGTGGCGGATTATGTAATGAAATGTCCGATTTGCCAATAGGTGAAGTTAGAGCACCAAAGACCGGGTGGATTGCTGAAGCCTTTACCCATTCCTAAGTGGAAGTGGGATCAGGTATCTATGGATTTTGTGTGTGGTTTTCCCAAGACTCTTTCTGGTTGTGATGCGGTATGGGTAATAGTGGATCAGTTAACCAAGTCGGCGCACTTCTTACCCATAAATATGACTTATTCGATGGAAAAATTAGCTAAGATCTACATCCGGGAGATTGTACGGCTACATGGCATACCTGCGGGGATTATTTCAGATAGAGACCCAAGATTTGTGTCCAAGTTTTGGACAAACCTGCAAAAGAGTTTGGGCACTAAGTTGCATTTTAGTACGGCTTATCACCCTCAGACCGATGGACAGTCTGAGCGGACAATCCAGACCTTGGAACACATGTTGAGGGCATGTGCCTTGGAATTCAAAGGGAGTTGGGATAGTCATGTACATCTAATTGAGTTGCCTACAATAATAGCTATCACTCGATTATTCAGATGCCGCCTTATGAAGCTCTGTATGGACGGCGCTGTAGATCCCCTTTGTTTTGGGATGAAGTGGAAAAGGTAGCTATTGGGCCGGAATTGGTACAAGAAGTCACCGATAAGGTGAGGGTAATCTAGCGAAAAATGAAAGAGGCTCAAGATAGGCAGAAGAGCTGGGCAGACCTGAAAAGAAGAGAACTTGAATTCAAGGTGGGTGATCATGTGTACCTAAAGATAAACTCGATTAAAAATATTAAGAGGATGCGTACACAAGGGAGGTTAAGCCCGAGATACATTGGACCTTTTGAAATCTTGGAAAGAGTCAGAGATCTGGCATATCGGCTAGCCTTGCCACCAAATTTGTCCGGGATCCACAACGTATTCCATGTGTCAGTATTGAGAAACTATGTTGCCGACCCGAGAAGGATTCTGGAATTGGAACCGATTTAGCTGAAAAAAAAACCTGACATATGAAGAACACCTAGTGAGGATATTGGATAAGAAAACCCAAAGGCTACGAAACAAGGACATTCACTACGTTAAAGTGTTATGGAGGAATCATGCCTTTGAGGAAGCTACCTGGGAAGCTGAAGATGAGATCCGGAGGAAGTACCCCGAGTTATTTGAAGAACAAGGTACGTCGGTTCCGTTTTGAGGACAAAACTTTATTTAAGGTGGGGAGGTTGTAAACCCTGGTAATCTCAGTAGTTAAGAAAACCCCGGGAGTTAAAAAGCAAAACCCTAATCCGGTTTAGTTTAAGTCTAGTGAGAGGAGCTTAGGAATCCTAAATACGGCTTTCCTTCGGTTTCATAATAAAAGAAGTTTTATAAAGTAAATGAATATGAATTATCATTCTAAAGTATATTTTAGACCTTTGAAAGTTTTAAATTCGGGAATTTTTCAATTCCGGGCCTTGCCGAGCTCAATTATGGAAAAGCGTGCCTCGGGACCATGAACTCAGAAAAATGTTCTGGAATATTCATTAGAACCGTAATTTTATAAGGATTCCAAAAATATCAATTTTATAATTTTCTGGCCTATAAAAATTACAGTTATAGCATTTTCTCGTGTTTTCGTTACAACCGGTAAAGTAGATGTCTTGTCTACTATTCACAAGTACAACCTACACTACACACTACCCATACCCTATTCTTACATCCTTACAACTACTCATTACAATTTTCTTTTCCAAGAATTTTTGTTTCCTAAATAATTATTATATTTTAATTAGTTAAATTACAAATTTAACAAATTTCAAACACACACTCAAACACCCCACCAACCCCTCCCCCCCCCCCCCCCTCCATATGGTCGGTGCCCCTCCCCCTTTTTCCCCTCTCAATTGATTAAATTTTTGCTATTTTATTCCACCAAAAACCCTAATCTATTCATATATAAGCTTCATTTACTCTCTCTCTCCTCATTTTCACTTGTTCTAATTTTTACTAAAGTAAAAACCTCTCATTTTCTCTGTAAGCCCCGGAAATTCCAATAAATAATTCCAAGATGAACTTCGAAAATAAACCCTAAAAATCACTCCAAATTAAAACCGAACTTTAAACGAGTCCTGAAATATAAACGAAAGTAAGAATTCATTAGTCTTGACAAAATCTAAAAATAAAACAAGGACTACAAAAGTCCTTAAGTCCAAAAACCATTACGTAAGATAAACTGCTTACCTAATCTATAATTCATAATATCAGGATGAAAATAAAACACAGTGATAATTTGCTAAAAAGCAAGTTAATCTGTAACATGACAATTTGAAGGATCAGGAAATCACCAAAGGCCAATTCCATAACTAGGCTTTGGCACGATTAAGAAAACTTTATCTGCTAATAATAAAACATAGACTTTGGAAGTTCCCCAAACGACCAGATTAATAATCCTAAGAGACGGAAATCACAATAAAGCCCTAACGATCAAATCAAACTCCCAAGAATCATAGAACAAGTTAGAAATTGAAATCTCATAATCTTAAGAAGGAAGAATTCAAGAAACAAAATAACAAATTAGATAATCCTTAAGTTAACTAATTGTTCATAAAACCTTAAATCGAAGCAAAAATGAATTCGAAAACAAAACACTACGAAGATCCTTTTTCAAAGCAAATTATAAAAATCAAGATTTCCCCAAAATCATTCCAAAAATCGATATTTGACTCAGACTCAAGAAAATCATATATGGTAACCATTACCGATATAACTCCGGATATAATAATTCAATTCAAGATTTCCGAAAGCAGTGAGAAATATTAAATACTTATAAAAATAAAATTTAAAATAAATTTCTCAAACTAAATACGTTGTACAAACAGAAAATCTCAGTTTCCAATTTGGCAAAGGTCTAAACCGGAAAATCATCCGGAAATCCTAACCGGAATACAATAGCTTAAGTCCGGCAATCTAGCGCCCTTAACCCTAGAGGCCAAGGTGTAGTTTAAATAAGTAGAATAGTTCGTAGTAATATAAGTTTGTATAAAAATATCAGATTGGTAAATTTTTGACCTATCTCGAACCCGTTCGGATACAGACTTTGAAAAGCGTGTCCCGGGACTCGAGATATCAAAAATATACCATTAGTACCGTTAGACTCGTAATTCCACGAGATTTCTAAATATATCAGTTATATAATTTTTCGGGTTATAAAAGTTACAGTTATAACCTTTTTGTCGTATTTTCATTTCTACCGGTAATTGATTATTCTTTTGCACTATTCATTTTATTTCATTACACAATTTTATTATTATTATTATTTTATTTTTATACCCTGGTTTCCTAGTAATCAAGTAAACTTCGAAACTAGAAAATGAAACCCTAAATCAGTTTAGCTCAAGCTTTGTGAAAAAGACTTAGAAACCCAAATTCCGGCTTTTCCACGATTTCCAAATAAATAAGAAACTTTTTAAAAAATTTAATCGAATATAGTTCCTAATTATTTTCAAACCAAGAAAATATCAGATTTTTGGAAAATTTCAATCTCGGGTCATCCCGAGACCCATTATGGAAAAACGTGCCCCGGATCTAGAATTTCAAAATATACGTATGAGTACTCATTTGAATCGAAATAAAATAAGAATTTCAAAAATATTATTTTCATAATTTTCCGGCTTATGAAAAATACAGTTATAGCCTTTTTATTCGTATTTCATTACTACCGGAAATTAAATTGTCTTGTCAACTATTCACTACTATTCATAAAAGTACTACCTAGTCTACCTATTAGCCTACCCTACAAGTCTAACCCTTACCATCACTCAAATCACTCACTTTTCTCTACACATTTTGTCCCTTAACTTCTCTTACACTCTTAACAATTTCACATCAAAGATAAATCAATCAAAACAAAGTCAAATCAAACTTTTTCTTCTCCCCCTCTCATGAATAGTGACCGACGAAATTGCCCCCCCTTCCATGCTCCATTTGAATTTTCTTTTACTTCTTTAACCTAAATCCACTCCATATATAAGCTATCTTTTCTCTCTCTCTCCTCATTCTTTCACTTTTCCATTTTCACAAAGTGAAAAAGCTCTCAAAACACTCTCTTTTTCTCTCCTCTCCACTCCCTCTTTTCCCTCTTAGCCGAAACTTCCCAAGCCCCACACACACACACACACACAACTTCCATTTCTTCATTCCATCTCCTATTTTACTTCAAGTAAGTAAGCTTTTACCTCCTTCCACCTTTAGATCTTTGTTATGGCTAAGTGATTCTTGGATATTTCCAACCAAAGGACCCCATGAGCTTTTGCTAGGGTCAAGGAAAGATCAAAACAAGAATACCGAACCATTACAAAGTAGATCTACCATTTAAAGGAGCTTTCATGCCAAAAGCTTTATGTTTCTCCATCAAAAAGTATTTTGAACAAAAGATCTTTTATAAAAATATAGTTTTTATGTTTTCAAAACCTATTTAAGCATTTCATATAGTAGATCTACCATTTTACTACTCTTATTCATGTAGACATTTAAGATCTCATCTTCATTTTGAGTTTATGTGCATTCATAGTTTTTAATGCTTTTGTCTTTAGTAAATAACCTTCCTAATATGTAGATCTATGGTTAGATAAGTTAATAAAGTCAAAAAGGAAAACACTTTTCAAAATATGAACTTGTGTAAATTCGGATGACTTTGGAAACCTAGGATAAAAACACTTTTATCAACTTCTAAACATATATTTTATAAGAGAAATGAAGCCTATGGGTAATAGATAATGTTTGGTAGTATTTTTCATGAGTCTAAATGAGATTTTTCTAAAGAAAATGTTGGAAACAAGAAATGAAGTCCAATAGAAGTTTTGAACTAAAAGTCATATAGATGAAATTCGTAATAATGGATGTATGGTTAGAAACACTATTTTTCCAACTTCAAAAATGGTATTTTCTTAAATAAATGAAGTCCTTAGGATATGAGTATAATAAATACTTAAAGTTTTGAGTATAAAATGTATTTTTCTCAAAGGAATCAACTTGAAAGTGGAATTTTCTAAATTCGGATTTTTGGAAACCCCATAGTAAAAGACCCACTTAAAAGTTTATAAAGGAGGATTTTCTTAAAGAAATAAAGGCCTTAGGATATAACTAATATGAGGGTCAAAATTTTTAAGCAAAATAGTGTTTTCCTAAAAGAAAATCCTTGTAATATGTAGGTATGACCAAGTGTAGTAAACTCACTTGTTAAACAATAGCATGAAGTGGTTTTCTAAGAAAAAGTTTAATTAAATTCTAAATCTAAAAGCTATAAGAACTTAGGCTCATTAAAGTTCATATCATGACATTCATGATAGGGAAAATCATTACCATTGCATTTAGTTTCATTTTGCACTTAGGATCTCAAGTGCATTCATGAAAACCGCATTTTCGGAATCTATATACCCGCTGTACAGATCTGATCCCTCGTTTCCGAGGCTTAGATATTTTCAAAACTTGATTTAAACTTCGTATTTAGAAAGCTCTTCCGAAGTAGATAGAAATCGATATAAAATTTGCGAGATTCCGAGTTAAAATGACCAAGTTATGGCCGTTTTAAGTTGGAATTCCCGCTTAGGACGCGAATTACGAATTTGATAAGTTCGTATGAAGTCGTTGGATTAGTTTGAGTTGAAATACTGATTAGAGTATTTCTTCCTTTTTAGGTTATCCCGAGTTCGACGATTCCCTACCACCGGATTATTATTACTAGAAGACCGGTGATCCAATGGCTGAGTGAGTTTTCTCCTTGTTTTGTTACCTTGATTGTGCTTGTAATTAGTCGCATTAGAATTTTAGGAACAAGATAAAAATCGATGTGAATGGGGATGGGATATATGATGAGACTGTGATGAATGTATGCCAAGGAATACTAAAGCATATCGAAACCACGATTTGATTGGATAACTGCACGGTTCATATTATTTATGTGTATGATATTGCCTGGTCACTCTAAAGAATGTATAAATATTTTGACCTAAGCAAAAAGTAGATTGATCATGCATCGCAAGACATATATTGCATTTGGTAGCGTGCTACTCCTACGCAGGTCGATCGGTATGGTCCGAGGACTCGTTTGAGTACTGAGACCCGGTGCCAGAGCTCATTCTAGGGTACTAAGGCGCATGTGGATGCATCCTTGGATGAGCCTAGCCGAGTCGAGTGCTAAGAGCCAGGGCTTGGGGACTAGCAGTCGTGTAGACTCAATACCATTCCTAACCCAAGATACGGAGGGCGTAAATCCGTTCTGTGTGTGGGTTCCGGTTACCCATACATAATTGCTTGCTCACGTGTTTGTTCATGCATAGCATATGATTGATTAATAACTTGTTTGTTATGGTACGGAATTAAGGGAATTCTCACTAAGCTAGTGTAGCTTATACCCCAATAGTTGTTTAAATGAGCAGGTTATTCCAAGAAATGCTAAGTGGGGACCGAGATGGTTGAAGTCGAGAATGACTTCGGGATTCCGGCAAGATATGAGAATGCTCGAAGTTTTTGGCTAAGCTTTACGTTTTGCCTTGTAATAGTTTTATGTAGCGAAGTCTTGGGATGAATGTAATTGAAGCTGATGATTTATATTTTGAAGTAATAGTGTTTTGTATTTGGAGTATAGTTGTAAGCCCCTAGATTTCTCGATAATATTAGTAAACCCTAAGAACCGGAAATTGAAACAAAACCCCAAAATTAACCTAGTTCTATGTTCAGTCTAGTGAATCTAGATCCGGCACTCCCGTATTCTTAAAACCCTAGAAACGAAATTGAAATAATTGTGGATTATGGTTCGTAATAATATAGGGAAGCCTAAAAATATCAGATTTGAATTTTTCTAGTGTCTTCGGATCCGATCGGGATCAGTTTTCAAAAACCGTGCCCCGGAGCACGGATAGCAAAAATATTCCGACAACACCAATAGATTCGTAAAAATAAAGGTTTTCAAAAATATCAGTTTTAGAATTTTTCGGTATCTAAAAATAATATAGGACTTTTACGCGTATTTTCTTTACTACCGGTATTTTAATTGTCTAGTCTACTATTCATAGTACTTTTCTACTATTCATTACTATTCACCTATTTCTACTTTTTCTTACACTCTATTCTTACACTCTACCATACCTATATCTTACAATTTACCTTCCCCATACAACTTTAGTCACATCACACTTTACACATTACTTCTTTAATCACATCAATTTTATTTTCTTTTTCAAATTATTTAATTACATCTAATTTCCACTCCCAAAAATCTATAAATACCCCCTTCCTCTTCCATTCTTTCACACAACAAAATTCATACCAAAACTCTCCCAAAATCTCTCTCAAGTTCTCTTTCTTCCTTAGAAAATCCATTCCCACATAATATTACAACCCATTCTTTTCTTCTTCAACCAACACATAAACTTTAGGTAAAAATTTCTTATTTACTCATCATGTTCATATAACTTAACATGAGTTTAGTGTATGTTTCTAGGCTCATTGAGTTAAAGAAGCAACAATTTATTCATGTTTTGTTTTTGTTCATGTTCTTATTTTCTTTATGTTACTATTATGTTGATATTGTTACTATAAGTATTATAATTATAATATATATTATGTATAAATATTTATTTAGAGCATATAAGCTCACTTGTTATTTATTTATTTTCAAGTCTTGCAATTTATTTATTTACTTGTTTTATGCAAATATTAAGACTAGTCTTTCTAGTCTTAGACTTGTCCATATCAAGTCAAAATAATTTTATTTCTTTGCTTTTCTTTTCTTTGAGGACTAGTCTATTCTTAGTCCCGGGATACCTTGATGAAGCTAAGGTTCCCAATACTTGACTTTACTTTTATGCTCTTATATATTTTGTTTTTATGTTGTTTTTATTTTCTCCTCATTCATACATGAATATGTGATATTGTCTCAACCATAATGAAAATGAGCTTCCTTTAGTAATAGAAAGTAAGAACCCTCCTCAAAAATAAATTTTATCACATAAGAAATTATTTTTCCATAAAGACTTAAAGTTTTGTCTTAACAAATATTTTTCTAAAGCTAGACAAGTTTAGCTCAAGTTTTAGTAATAACACTATATGAGATTTTATCAAGAAATATATAAAGTTATTACAAACTCTTCTTTCAAACAAATAAAATAAGAAAGTTTCTTTAAACATTCCTTACTCAACCAAAAGTTTTCTTAAACACATTTATCAAAATTTTCTACCAACATTTTAAATACTAAAGTCTAGAAAAGTTTTCAAAAATTTACTTATAAAGACCATTTCTTTTAAAGTGGATCTAAGAAAAGCTATAGAACATATACCCATGAAGTATTTAGAAAAACTATGTTTTCCAAAACATTAGAAATAAAGTAGTAGGAATTTAAAAAGATTAAAATTAATTTTATTTAAGAAAAAGAATTAAAAGAAGGAGATGCTCACTTTTAGTAAAATAAGAAATTTCTCAACAAAACTAAATTTTTTACAAAACTTATTTTTTTACAAAACTTAAGCTTATCACACTTTCAAAACATATTGTACCACAAGAACATTGTTGAGACAACACCACCAAATTCATGCATATGGTTTGAGTATATATGTATTCAAGGGATTTTCTTTCAACCATAAATGTATCTATATTTTTGTACAAAAGCCCTTGAGTGAAGTAAAGTTGAAAACTCTAGTTTTGAAGTTTGGAAAATTCGTTTCAAATCTGTACGCTGCTATTCTGAGACCTAAATAACTTCTTCTGATAAAAATAACCTTAGAAATAGATAGATCTTTCCGAGTAGGTAGAAATCGGTATATAATATGCGAAATTCCGAGTTAAAATGAGCAAGTTATGGCCATTTTAAATTGGAATTTCCATTCATACGATTTTTGACGAATCAATAAGATCGAATTATAGAGTTCGATAGATCGTGGATGAAATACTCATGTCGGGTATTTCTTTTGGTTTAGGTGTCGAGGACGAAGATCTTCCCTTCCCAGAGGATTACTTCGACTCCTAGAAAAAGCTATGGACGAGTGAGTTTCCTTTACGCTTATGTATTCGCGTATGTGCTTGTAGAATAGAGCACTAGATGTTAGGAAAAGATAAAATTGATATGCACGTGGGATATTATGGGAATTACGTATGTGATTCGTTGTGTGTGTGATCAATGAACGATAAGTATCGGAACCTGATTTGTGATTAAATAAATGTTTCCATGTATGTATTGTTATGTGTGCAAATATTGTTTGATCGCTTAAATGAATTAATGTCATATTGAAATCCCCATATAATAAATTGCTCATGCATATCACTTAGAATATCATTTCGAAATTTTGCTACTACTCCTCAGCGTGGGACCGGAAAGGTAAGCTACCTTGCTACAATCTTGAGAGTTAGGACGTTCGGGGAATACGGTCTCAAGGTATAGCCGAGCCGGATCGATCGCTTTGGGTAAGGAAAGCCCGGGGACTAGTAGTACGGTTCGTTGGAACCCCAAGACGCGCGCAACTTTCAGGAGGTCGTTCGGGACCCGTTCAAAGCATTCCCTAACCTCCGATGGAGGGTAAATCCATCAAACATACGAAACCGATAGTCGTATGTAATGTTTGATCATATGGTTGTTGCATTCATATGCTTGATTAATAAACTTGGTTGATTGTTTGTTATGAGTACTTTTGTGTAAGGAATATCTCACTAAGCTAGTAATGCTTATACTCCTACAGACTTTTGAACTTGCAGGTTTATCTTTTTGCACCCGAGACCATCTTGACCACCCGGGTAGAATCTTTATTTTGGGAAGCTTTTGGAGGAATTCTATTTCGTAGTATTAGAGTAGATTTCTTCTAAAATCTTCTAGTTTTTGTTGCTTATCTTAGCAAGACCATGATTATTATGAAATTATCGGGGGAATGCCCCTTAGAAGTTGTAAGACTTTTATTTCAATGAAATATATATTAATGTTATTTTGCATGTTCCGCTGCCAATGTCTTAAAATGCATTACTCCACCGTCTCCCTTGTTGTGAATGTACGCCTTGTACCGATATGAAAGCTTTCGAGTGACTGAGGTAGTCATTCTTAAGTGTTAATATTGCGTACGGCGGGCTGTCACGTTTAGGGTACCCGCTGGGGCGTGACAATAGTGGATTGTATTTCCTTTACATTGTTACTCAATTGTATCAACATAAAATGTATCATTCTGATTTGTCTCCTTTATTGTTAGACGCCTTGTACATAGTATGGAAGCCTTCGCGTGACTGAGGTGGTCATTCTTAGGCTTTAATATTGTGTATGGTGGACTGCCACGTTTAGGGTACCCTTCGGGGCCTAACATTCTCCCCCTTGTGCCTTGAACTCCCCCCCTCTCTCTCACACATTCAACTCAAATCCTTTTCATTTCTACCTTTAATCTCTATTGGTATGTTGATCAATCCTTATTCTTCCTAAATCTTGTAATGGCAAAGCTATTTTTTGTGTGTTTTCCCATTTAATCCCAATGAGCATATGCTAGGGACATGAAACACTTGAACAAGAATACCAAGCCATCACAAGACATAGATCTAATGTTTAAATGAGTTTTTTGAGATATATCTTGTTCATGCATGTAAAGTAGGGATCTTGCATATATACTGATGTTCATGCCATGAAACTAATGATTCATGCATTATATTTAATAGATCTAGTATTTAGACATTTATATCTTCATCTACATTCATGTCCATATGGTTACTTTGGATTTTCATGCAATTGGAATCATAAAAATATAACCTTACTTATGTATAGATATGTTAGATAGTAGATCTCCATGTATAGAAGGCAAGAAATTGAAAAAGAAAAGGTTTTGTTAGAAATGATTTGTTGGAAATTCGGATGGATTTAGAACCCTACCTTAAAGACCACCAAAACCACTTTAAAACTCACATTTTCATAAAAATTGGAAGGTATGTGTAATAGATGCCCTTAAGGAATGATTTCATAAGTTTAGATGAGTTAGGCATGATAAAAATGTAAAACAAGTAGTGGAGTTAGAATGAAAAATATTGATATATGGATTTATAGTCAAATTCGTAATTTAGAATCATGCCTACATGAACACCTAGTATTTAAGTTTAAATCGGATGTTTTTATGAGTTAAATGAGGTCTTTAGATAATAGAATAATGAAGCTTCAATTTTTGATGCATTAACAAGTTTTCTCCCAAAGAAATTGCAAGAAAAGGAAATTTACAAAATTCGGATTTTTGTGAGTTCTTGTTTTAAAAGCATATTTACCCAATGAAAAATGTGGATTTTTATGCATAAATGAAGGTCATGATTAATATAGATATTGAGAATCCATTTTTATTTAGATAGTAAGTAAATTCTAAGGATAAAATCATAAAACACTAGGAAATGTAAAGTTGGAAAGAATAGCTTTTCATAGGTGATTATCATAGAATTCTTACTAAATAGAAGTTCATAAGAGCTCATCATCAAAGATCATCAAAACCATGTGTATATTGAGCTCATTTCATGAAATTCATATTAGGAATTCATTCATATACCATCTATACATGAATCATTAACTAGGAACATTTTTATCAAATGCGAAACGATTTTTCGGAATTGAAAAAGTGACAGAACAGAACTAATCCCACTGTTCCATGACCTTAATGTTTTCAAAACTTGAAACTAATACTAGAAATAGATAGATCTTTCGAAGTAGATAGAGGTCGATATAAAATTTGCGAAATTCCGAGTTAAAATACCAAGTTATGGCCGTTTTAAGTCGGGGCTTCCGCAAATAGCGAGAATTCCGAATTCATCTAGTTTAGATGCATAGCTTGGAATAGTTAAATGATGAGATTATTATTAGGATTATTCTTATTTGGTAGGTGATCCCGAGCAAGACGATACCTTACCACCCGATTACTATTACTGAAAGACCGACAAACCATGGCCGAGTGAGTACTACTTCCACTCTCAATGAATGTTTGTGATTGTATTGTTAGTGACATTAGTGGTTTAGGCAAAGATAAAAATGGAAATGTATGATGGGGTCTATGGGAATTATATATTGTCTGCTGTTGATGTGTGAAATGGAACTTAAGAAATCTCGAAACCGGGTGTTAAGCTATTGATTGATTAGCTAGCATTTTATATGGATTGTCTGCGGATAATTATTGGTCACCTAAAAGAATCGAATTAATGTATATTTGACTTCAATTATAATTGGACTCATTCATATTATGACGAGGATGGAGCATTAACATTGGTTGGTTTTTCGTGATCCATAAAACGAATATGTTGGTTAATTGTGATCCATAAAACGAGTCGTTGGTTAATCGTGATCCATAAAACGAATTTATTGTTCAGTTAACCGTGAGCTTAAACGGCGTCGTACCGCAGGATTCGTTAATCTGCTAACCCGGGATGGAGGGCGTATGTCCATCTACATATGATTTCCGACAAATGTTCCATCCCCATTGTGATATGAATGAGTTCAAATTCATCTTCAATTCCAAATAATCAATTATACAAATTCTTTTAAGTGACCAATCAATATCCATAGACAGTCAATCCTGGCTCATCTATACAAGCAATGATTAATCACCCAGCTTCAATATTCTTCAAATTCAACTTCTCATAACAACATCAAACATGTATAATTCCCGTTCAACCCCATCATGCATATTCATTTTATCTTTACCAAGTATCTAGTGCAACTACCATTACAATCGCAAACAATAATTGAAATCGGAAGTGATACTCACTCGGCCATGGTTCATCGGTTTTTTAGTAGTCATAGTCTAGTGGTAGAGAATCGTCGAGTTCGGGATCACCTAAAAAGGAAGAAATACCCTAATATATTTCATCTCTTAACTAATCCAAACTATAAATCAAGACTTATCAAATTCGTAATTCTTGCTATTTGCGAAGTTCCGCCTTAAAATGGCCATAACTTGGTCATTTTAACTCGGAATTTTGCAATTATATATCATCTCTATATACTTCGAAAGATCTATCTAATTATAATATTATTTTCATGATTTGAAAACTTTGGGTCATGAAGAAGAACGGATCAATTCTAATCAGTAACGGTTTCCGATTCCGAAAAATAGTTTTGTAATGCTTGTAATGTTTCTACTTGACAAATCAATTATACGTGCAATATTAATGATTTCCTAACATGAATGACATGTGATGAGTTTAATGTATGCATGGTATTGATGATTTTTGCTAAAAAAAATTTTAGAACTCTTTATTTTGCAAGACTTCAACAATAACTATTTTTGAAAAATATAGTTTTCTAACTTGATGACTCACTTGTGTTTTGGGATTAATTCTTAGGAATTTCTAGTTATCTTAGTTAAAATTGAGTCTTCATAATATACACTACCTAAGACCCTCATTTTTACATAAATATTTGGATTTTACACTTTGCAAATATGTTTTCAAATAGGATTTACTTAAAAATCCGAATTTTTAGAAATCTAATTTTTGATTGATTCCTTTGAGAAAAACTTGTTTAATGCATTAAAATTTAAGACTTTACTATACCTACTACTTAAGGACTTCATTTAATACATAAAACTTTTATTTTGAGCTTGGATAATAGGTGTTTTCATGGTCATCATCCAAAGTTAGGACTTTGACAAGTTGACTAATAACTCAAAATTTTCTATCTTGTTTCTACTCTTTGTTTTACACATTAATCTCATCAAAACTTATTTTAACTTATAAAAATCACTTCTTAATGATATCTATTACCTATATCCTTCATTTTTCACATAAAACATGAGTTTTAAAGTTGATACAGGGCTTTTAAAATATAGCTTTGAAGTCATACGAATTTTCCTTTGAATATTTCAAACAAAAACTTTTCCTTTTTAAGCTCTTTGTTTTATCTATCTAAAGATCCACTAACTACAACCTTTATATATATAAGACAAACCCTTTATGAGCATTAGTGCATAAAGACACAAAATATTTATGAGAACATGAATGTCAAGTATAATATGAGTATCTAAATGCTAGATCTACTACTTATAATGCATGAAAAGGAGTTTAAAAGCATGAACATATATTTTTATGCAAGATCTCTCTTTTATATGCATGAACATGATAATATCTCAACAAAAACTCATCAAACACAAGATCTACTCTTGTGATGGCTTGATATTCATGTATTAGTATTTTCTTATCCCTAGCAAATGCTCATGGGGATTTAGGTGAAAATACACATGAATAATCTTGCCATTACAAGATTAAATGGGGAGGCTTAAGATTCATCACCTAAAGTTGGATTAAGTGAAGAAATGAAGAAGAATGAAGCTTGTTGTGTGTGTGTGTGGTGGTGGTGAGTGTCACGCAATGAAGAGGAATAAGGAAAGGATTTTGTGAGTTTTGAACAAATAAAATGAGAATGGAAGAGATAGAAAATTAAAAGACTATTTATATTAAATAAATTAGGGTTGTTTTAAGTAATAAAAGGAAATAAAAAAAGCAAATTGGAGTCAAATTAGGGGGATGTGCGCCGGCCAACCTTGGAGTGAGAGAGAGGAGATTTGAATTTGTTTGAATTTGTAATTTATGTAATAAAATGTATTAAATGTGATAATTTGTTTAAGAGACAAAATTTCTTGGAAAAGAAAATATAATGAGTATTTGTAAGGATGTAAGACTAGGTTATGGGTTGTGTGTGTAGTAGGTTGTACTTGTGAATACTAGTAAATAGTAGACAAGACATTTACTTTACTGGTAGTAAAGAAAATACGGGAAAAGGCTATAACTGTAATTTTTATAACCCAAAAATTATAAAACTTATAATTTTGAAATCCTTATAAAATTTCGGTTCTAAAAGTATTATGAATATTTTTCTGAATTTCTAGTTCGGGGGCTCGCTTTTCCGTAATGGAGCTCGAGAAGGCCCGAAATAGAAAATTTTTCGAAATCAAAACTTTCTATGATTTGAAATATACTTTAAAACAATATTCCACATTAATTTATTTTATAAAGTCCTTTTGATTTGAAACCGAAGGAAAGCCAGATCTAGGGTTTCTAAGTTTTTCTCACAAAGCTTAACTAATCCAGTTTAGGGTTTCTTTTTCCTATTTCGAAGTTTACTTGATTACTAGAAAAACCACGGTTTACAGATAATCTTGCAATATAAAAGTCTATAGGGCATAAGCATAACTTGCTTAGTGAGATATTCCTTACGCAAAAGTACTCATAATAGGTAATCAACCAAGTTTATTAATCAAGCGTATGACATGCAACAACCATATGATCAAACAGTACATATGACTATCTGGTTTCGTATGTGTGATAGATTTACCCCTCCATCGGTGGTTAGGGAATGATTTGAACTAGGCCCCAAACAACCTTTTTAAAGTTGCACGCATCTTGGGGTTGCAACAAACCGTACTACTAGTCTTCAGGCTTTCCTTACCCAAAGCGATCAATCCGGCTCGGCTACAACTTGAGACATTATTCCCCGAATGTCCTAAACCCAAGATGTAGCAAGGCAGCTTACCTTTCCGATCCCACGTTGAGGAGTAGTAGCAAAATTTTGAAATGATATTCTAAATGATATGCATGAGCAATTTATTATATGGGGATTCCAATATGACATTAATTCATTTAAATCGATCAAGTAATTATTGCACACATAGCAATACATATATATAAACAATTATATCAATCACAGAGCGGTTTTCGATATACTTATCGTTCATTGATCGCACATAACAATTCACATACATAATTCTCATGCTATCCCACATGCATATCAATTTTATCTTTTCCTAACATCTAGTGCTTTATTCTACAAGCACATGCGTGAATACATAAACGTAAAGGAAACTCACTCGTCCATAGCGGTCTTCTATGAGTCGAAGTAATCCTCGGGGAAGAGAAAATCTTGGTCCTCGATACCTAAACAAAAGAAATACCCAAATTGAGTATTTCATTCAAGATCTACTCAAACTCTATAATTCTATTTTATTGAATTTGTCAAAAATCATATGAATGGAAATCCCAATTTAAAATGACCATAATTTGCTCATTTTAACTCGGAATTTCGCATATCATATACCCATTTCTTCCTACTCGAAAAGGTCTAACCATTTCTAAGGTTATTTTATCAAAAGAAGTCATTTAGGTCATGGAATAGTAACGCACAGAATTGATATGAAATTTCCAGATTTCAAAACTAGAGTTTTCAAACTTTTCTTCATTCAAGAGCTCTTGTACAAAAATATAGATATTTTGTATGGTTGAAAAATCCTTTGAATATATATATAGACTTAAACTATATGCATGAATTTAGTGGTGTTGTCTCAACAATGATTTTGCAAAACAATGTGTCTTTAAAACTGAGAAAATGTTAAGAATTGAAAATTCCTTTTTAGTTTTGTTTAGGAAGTTTATTAGTAAGTATTTCCTTCTTCAAACTCCATTCCTTAATTTTGAGAATAATTGAGTTTTCAAAAAGTAATTTTAATCTTTAAGATTCCCATAACTTTATTTCTAGTGGTTTGGAAAAATATAGTTTTTCTAAATATTTCTTGGTTATGTGTTCTAAAGTTTTTCTAAAATTTGGTCCCAAGAATAATTTCAGTGATCTTATAAGTTATTTATTTTTTTAAAGCTTATCCTTAGAAAGGTTATTCTTTGATAATTTTGTAAACTTATCTAAACCTTAATATGTTGATGAAAACTTTACATATGAGTTTAAAAAAACTTTTGGTTAAACAAAGAATTAAGTTTAAAGAATCTTTCCTATTTTATTGGTTTGAAAAGAGAGTTTGTGATAACTTTATTTTATGTATTCATTGATAAAATCCCATATAGTATTATTACTAAAACTTGAGCTAAACCTATTACTTTAGAAAATATTTGTCAAGATAAAATTTTAAGTTTTTATGGAAGAATCATTCCTTATGTGACAAAAAAATATTTTTGAAGAGAGTTCTTATTTTTATTACTTAAGAAAACTCATTTTTATTATGGTTGAGACAATAACAGCATGTTCATGCATGAATGAGAATATGTAACTATGAGAAATATAATAAAAACAACATAATAAGATAAATATAATAAGAGCATAAAAGTAAAGTCAAGTATTGAGAACCTTAGCTTCATCAAGGTATCCTAGGACTAAGAATAGACTAGTCCCAAAAAGAAAGGAAAAATAAAATAAAGAAAATTGTTTTGACTTGATATGGACAAGTCTAAGACTAGAAAGACCAGTCTTATAATTGCATGAAATAAATAAATTGCAAAGCATAGAAATAAATAAATAAATAACAAGTGAGCTTATATGCTCTAAAGAAATATATATACATAATATATATAATACTTATATAGAAGTTAGATTAGAACAAATAATAATAACAATAATAACAACAACATAATAGAAGACATGAACAAAAACAAAACATAAACATATTGTTGCTTCTTTAAGAAACATACACTAAGCTCATGTTAAGTTAAATGAACATGATGAGTATGTGAAAAAAACTTTTACCTAAGGTTATGTGTTTGTTAGAGAGGAATGGAATGGTTTGTAGTAGTATGTGGGAATTGGTTTTATGGAGAAAAGAGAGAACTTGGGAGAGAATTTGAGATAGGGATTTTATGGAGTGATTTTGGTAGAGTTTTAGTAGGAAATGAATTGTGTGAAAAAATGAAGGAGGAAAGAGGTATTTATAGAGTTTTGGATTGGAAATTAGATGTAATAAAATAAAATAAAATAGAAAAGAAAAATAAATTGATGGATGGGAGAGGGAAGGCGCCGGTTTGACTTGTGATGGAGGGGAAATTGATTTATTTTGTTTGTTTTGTAATAAAAGAAGTAACGTGTAAAGTATGATATGATTAAAGTTGTATGGGGAAGGTAAATTATAAGGTATAGGTATGATAGAGTATAAGAATAGAGTATAAGAAAAAGTAGAAATAAATTAATAGTAATGAATTGTAGAAAAGTACTATGAATAGTAGACTAGATAATTAAAATACCGGTAGTAAGGAAAATATGGTAAACAGCTTATATATGATATTTTAGTTACCGAAAATTCTAAAACTGATATTTTTGAAATCTTTATTTTTACGAGTATATTGGTGTTGTCAGAATATTTTCACTATCCGGTGCACCAGAGCATGGTCTTTGAAAACGAATCTCGTTCGAATCCGAAAGATACTAGAAAATTAAGAATCTGATATTTTTAAGCTTTCCTATATTATTACGAACCATATTCCACAATTATCTGAATTTTGTTTTCTAGGGTTTAAGAACACGGATTGCTGATCTAGATTCACTAGACTAAACATAGAACTAGTTTAACTTTAGGGTTCCGATTTGACTTTCGGTTCTAGGGTTTGCTTATATTATCGAAAAATCTAGGGGCTTACATAATCCTTTAACATTTTTATCCTTAAGTTCTTATCCTTTATATATTCGACATAATTATGCATCACACCATCATGCTAGTTATCAACCTTTCATAATATCTTATAAGTTCATTATATCTTACAATTTCTCTTTCTCTTACACATATTATATCTAAAATATACCTATGGTGTGTATATACTAATGTGGATTTATTTTTACATCCTTATAATCTTTGCTCTATTTCTTTCTTTTGTTGATTAATCCTTTCTAAATCCTTTTCTATAACTTTCACAAGATTCTTATACATTTTTATTGTGTCCTTATACCTTTTGATGTACTCTATGTATCTATGTGTCATAATCTTCAAACATCTAATGTTCTTGATGATTTATTAACAAATCTATTATATCACATATTATGTGTAATATATCAAAAGTTATAGCTATTATGAAAAGGTACCAAATAAACATAAAATTAAAATCATATAATCATATAAACCTTATCATATTATCTTCTCAAACCTTTATTCTGCGCCTTGTTTCTTTGATAAAATTATAATTACTATGTAAATTGCTATATATCCTTGTCCTTCGTGGTGTACATATAAAGTTTCCATTGGTTTTCATTATAATTACTATGTAACTCTATAAGATTTTCCAATTGTTCAATGTAATCTTTGGTTCTCCTTATAAAATTCCTTAGCCTTTTAATTTCTTTTCTTGTTCCTTTATGTATTTTTTAATAAACAACATTCACATAAACCATTCATAATCAAACATATTATTTAAGATTTCTTCAACAGAATATGTTTCTTTTATAACATATATATAAGGATAAGATTCATAAAATATAAGCTGAGTAATCATTAATTTTTTTTTTTTTTTTGTATTGTAAAACAAAACAAAGCTAGATGTTAAACAACTAAATATAAACAGATGATAATAAAGCTGAGTAATAATAAAAGACAATAAAGAAAACAACAACGATATAACCATCAGTAATATAAGATAATGTCTTTAAACAAAATATAGAAACTATCGAATGTCAAACAATAATATAAAATATGATAAGATAAAAAAGACAAACTATAAACTGAATATTAAACAATCAAAGTATGACAAAAGAGTATATAAAACAGAATATTAAACCTTAAAGCCAAACAATAAAGTAAAACATTAATATAAAATAGTAACAAACAAAAAATATAACATGAAAGTTAGATATTTAAACGAAACTATTAATCGAAGCATTTAAGATATAAAGATAACTAGACTCTGATACCAAAATTTAGGATCTCTGTGCCAAAGGAAAAGAAATTATTGCAGGAGTAAATAATTAAAGCGAAGATAGTTAATCAGTTGAGCAATGTTTTCTTTAAATAATGCACCTTATGCCCACACCATAACCCACAAGGCCAAAACACGACAAACTCTGCCTTAAATAGCCTCATCAAAGGGTTCTTAAGCTGGCCCTTTTGATATAATCTCTAAAGGAACCAAAGCTTTACTACCCAAATATAGTGTCTTAATATGTTTATCCTGTCACGCCCCAAAGAGTGCCCTACACGTAATAGTCCACCACACTCAATATTTAAACTCAAGTAAGGCAACCTTAGTCTTCCCATGAGATTGAACATCGGGTGTAAGGCTCACTCTCAACATACAGAGACCATACTTTGCTTCGTAGTAGTTTAAGGAGACATACATAGCAACAAGAATGTAAATCATGACCACCTCATATGTAAACCCCCAAATTTTCGGAATCGGTTTAGCATAAACCCTAAACCGGAAGTCAAACGGAACCCTAAAGGTCAAGAAAACCCTAGTTTACCATATCAAACTAAATCCGGCATTGCCGTTTTTCTTTGGCCTTGAAAAATGAAGTTGGGATAATTAGTTAGAATAGTTCGTAATAACCATAGGTTTTATAAAAATATCAGTTTCGTAAATTTCGGATGTCCTTTGAACCCGATCGGACGTGGTTCTCGAAAAGCGTGTCCGAAAGCTCGGAATAATAAAAATATTCCGAATACATCGTTAGACTCGTAAAAATATAAGTTTTCCAAAAATATCAGTTTCGTAATTTTTCGTAAGTAAAAAATAATAGATATAGCTATTACACGTATTTTCTTACTACCGTACTTTATTAGTCATATCTGTCTTACATTACACTATTCAATACTATTCTACACTGTTCTTTTATCTCTACTTTTTCTTACACATATTCTTATACTCTACATAACCTATAAACTTAACTTTTTACCTTTCCCATAACTTTATTTCACATCTACCTTACACATTACATCTTTCATTCAACAAAAGTCAAAAAAATAAATCACTCCCCCTCCAATCCCCTCATGGCCGGCGCCCCTATGCCCCCAATTCCCTCAATTTTGTTTCAATTTTACTTTATTTTAATCACACAAAATTCGCTCCACATTTTCCTATAAATACCCCCTCATACCTTCACTTCTTTCACATATTCACTACCCACAAATTCATACAAAAACTCTCTCAAATTTTCCTCTCAAAATACCATCCCAAAACTCTCTCCAAATAATTCTACAACAACCTCTACCAACAAACCAAAACCCATAACCACATAACCATACCAAAGCTTCCTTTAGGTAACCACTTCATATTTCTTTCTTCTTCGTCATGTCATGTAACTTTACATGACCATAGTGTGAGTTTCAAAGACTACAAGTTGTGGAAACTACATTATGTTCATGTATTGTTCTTGTTCATGCCAATCCATTTATGTTTATGTTGTTTTATTATTGTTAATATATTATTATCTATATATATATAATACATATTCTTTAGAGCATATAAGCTCACTTGCAATTTATTTATTTCATGCAAAGCAATTTATATTTATTCCATTGCAATTTATTTATTATTCCTTGTTGAATTAAGACTAGCCTCTAGTCTTAGACTTGTCCTCATCAAGTCAAAACAAGTTTTTCTTTCTTTCATTTTACTTTATTTTGGGACTATTCTACTACTTTTAGTCCCGGAGCCTTGAAAAAGCTAAGACTCCAATACTTAACTTTATTATTTTGTTTACTATTATTCTCATACTCATGTTCATTTAGATTGTTGTCCAAAAATTTTAATTTCTAAAAATAACTAAACAAAAGAAGAATTTTGCCACTTAGAGATAAGTTTATGTAAAATATAAAATCTATAAGATAACAAAAGATAAACTCATTTCTTTTCAAGTTACAAAAAGAACTCACTATAATTTTAGAACTTCTTTTACTTAAAAAAAAAAAAACGTTACTTAAACCTTTATTATTCCACTTTGTTTTTCAAAAGAAAAACTATTAAAATTTTAGAAACTACTTGACTATAAAAAGATTTCTTAAGTCGCATAATGCTCCACTTTGTTTTATCAAGAAAATAAAATTTTATGAATAAATGATTTCTATGAAAAACATAAGGCATGAGAAAGGAATGAGAAATTTTCAAATGAAGATTTTTGTAAGCAAATAGACAAAGAAATTAGTGCAAGAAAACTAAATAGGAAGAATAGTGCATTTTCTAAAATAATATAAGTATAGAAAACTTAGAAAATGGGAAATTTTATTTTCAAAAGTTGCTTAGGAAAAGTGATAAAACCAACATAAAGCTTTTTTGAAACAAAGTATTCATTTCAAGAAATTTACAAAAAACAATTTTGAAAACTATCTTTTCTAAAAACTTCGACCCGACATTGTTTTACTCAAGAAAAATAATTGGACAACAAACACTTGAGCATGCTTAATATGAGTTATATAGTTATAAAAAGAGAATTTTTCAACTATATAGATAACTAAGTATTTATCAAACAAATTTTGATTTCTTGAACCAAGTTGTTTTTACTTGGAAAATCCGTGGTGAATTTTGTCGCCACTGTTTCGGGCCTATATGGCCTTGTTTGATGAAAATAATTTTAGAAATGGGTAGATCTTTTCGAGTAGGTAGAAATCGGTATATTATATGCGCGATTCCGAGTTAAAATGACCAAGTTATGGCCATTTTAAGTTGGAACATTCCTTTATACGAACTTTAACGTTCTTTTGACATTGTTTTGTCAAATTCAAGAAAATCATCAAGAAATACTTATTATGGGTATTTTCTTTGGCTAGGTGACCCCGAGGAAGGATTCCTTTACCCGAGATTATTACGATTAAGTGGAGTGTGTGAACGACTCATCCGCTTAGAGGAATAGTCGACATGGCATCGTGAGTTTATTTCCATTAAATGCTATACTTGTTGTGCTTGTAAATTAGTTGCATTAGAATTAGGAAAAGATAAACCGATGTGTATGTAAAATAATTCTTTGAAAGAATTTTTAAGAATATCGAAGCCGGAATTGTTTTAAATGATTGTTTTAGTATAGTATTGATTTGTATGAAATTCCTTGATCGCCTTAAATTTAAAAATAATTATGCTATGATTTATAAATAAATGAATTCATGCATACCACGAAGTGAGTCACATTGCATTTTGGGTTATTATCCTTGGGTGAGAAGGATAGTAAGCTCATGTCGAAAGCAACACTTGGCGGAGATCCGAAAGCGATTGCTTGGCGGCTTAAGGAAAATGCTTGGCGGAAGATCCGAAAGCAAGGTCAATCAAGTAGATTCGGAATGCTTGGCGATGAGTGCTCGCGAGCATGAAAACTTTTTAATTAAAACTACTTGAATTGAGGTTATGTATCACCAAACCCCGAATGGAGGGCGCAAATCCATTCAACATATAGTTCCCGGAAAACTATATGCTTGTTTGCCCACGTGTTGTTGCATTACATATGTTTGATTAATCAACTTGTTTGAATCTTGTTACAAGAAGTTATTTATGGAAATAGTTCTCACTAAGCCTTTAGCTTATACCCCAATAGATATCTTTTGCAGTTTCCCTACTATGGTTAAGGCCACGTGGACCCTGCGGGCAGGTAATTTCTTTTGGGTAATAGAAATTTAGATAAAGTGTAGTATTAGTATTATGTACAAATACTCATGTAATAGATTAGTGATCAAGGGATATGTCCCTAAGTTTGTAAAACATTGATATGAATGAATGATTATTATGAATCCTCTTTTCTTAATGTGTTATTTATATCTTCTTAAACTTCATAATTCCATATATGGTCCTCTAAAGTTGTGAAAGCGCCTTACACTTAATATAAAAGCTTTTGGGAATGGCTAAGGTTGTCATACTTAAGCTTTAATATTGAGTGTGGCGGACTGTCACGTTTAGGGTACCCTTGGGGCGTGACAGTTTAAGTTGGTATCAGAGCATGGTTTAAGAACCTAGGAGTCATAATTATAGAATTGGACTTAAGAAGAATTGACTTAGAATAGAGTAAGAAAGACTTAGATAAGATAGAATGGGTAGAATAAGTTTTTCTAAATCTCTTTCTTTTGCTAGATCACCATAGATGAGGCCCGTCTTCAAGCCAAGAACTTCCGAAAGGACCTTCGAAACACCAGAATTATCGATTGAGACTTAGAGTTTTATGTGAGGAGTTTGCCCTAGCAGGACAACCTAAGACCGTTCGGGAAATGTTCCAAATATGGAAGAAGGGAATGATACAAACGGAATGGAGGGAAGTAGTACAGACTATTCACAACTGTCCTATAGGAAAGAAAATGACCGAGTTGGAAATGATATACGCCGTAGAACGTATCGCTGCCATTGCTGAAGATAGACCTATGTTGAAGGAAGCACATTTGTCTTAGAGAAGACGAGGACGAACTCACCAATTTCGAACATGGAGAAAATTGGACCTATGTTCGTTTATGCCCATGATAACTTGATGGATCATCTCGAATGGATGAAGGCTGACATCAACGACATCTTCCACTGGCATGGAGTGTACCAGGAGGTGCTACAACCCCCAACCCAAGTGCCCACGGAGCCGCCTGCCTTTATGGGAATCCAACTAAGGATGAACGAGCCCCTACGTCTATGGGACGATGGATCGATAATCAGGGAGGAGCCTATGGAAGAAGATGAAGAAAGTGAAGATTCGAAGAAGACCCAGAGGAAGATAATGAAGCAGGACCGGAGGAAGAAAACCAAACCACTGTTGGAGATGAGGAACCCCGTAATAGCACTGAAGAAAGGATCATCCGCTACTTAATGGGACGACAACTCCAAGAGGACAAGAGTCAAACTCGGCCATGAATACGGACAGTGCTCCACCTAATGAGAATAACAGCATGGAGACGGATGGCGCTGTTACTTGGAAAACCATCCATGACATAGTGCCAGAATTGACAAGGGATGAATTAACCGACGTACATGAAAGATCAAGGGAAGCAGCCCGGAAAAGGAGGAAATATTTTAGGCAGTTCATGAGGGATGGAACCCAGGATCGTCTAGCAGCAATCCTGGCGATGCACCCGAAGAAAAAAGAGGAAGAAGGAAAAACGAGCATATCCCTAGAAGTCCAGCTTAGATTTTGTAACCATAGACAAGATCCGTGATCTTAGTCTATCTTTTAGTTTTGGAACAATGTTTGCTATTTTCTATGTATTTTCTATTTTGTGATTTGTCTTATTTCTAATTTCATGTATGAACTTTATTTCTATGATGATGTTTAAGTTTGATTTCAGAAATTATCTTGATTTAAATTTCATTAGTTTTATGATATTTAAGTTTCCGTTATACCACCAATTTCCGCAAAAATTTAACTAAGTTATCAAAACTTTATAAAACCTAACTTAGAAAGTTTAAACAGCCGAAATAGAGTAGACGAAGAGAGGAACAAAGCGCCTCTAATCAACCGGACGTGGAAGCAATCAACCTGCTGTTCAAGGAGCCGCCGCACCTCAGATGGACTTACACGCCACGTTAGGACACCTAACCCACGTGTTAGAAGAAATTAGGCAAAACATGCCAGCACAAGCACCTGTACCTGAGACAGCACCAGCGGCAGCACCGGCATCTACACCAACACCGCCGCCACAACAAGCTTCAACAGAGGCATCTGTACATAGGAACATGCATAGCCAAAGTGCACCCCTACCTCCATCCCCATCGCCAAGGCCATATAAAAGCATGTTGCCTGATTTCATCAAAAGCAACCGCTACTTTGAAGGAGCTTATGATAAGCCGGAGGAGGCCGAAGATTGGTTATCTCAAATTGAGATGTCTTTTGATGCATATGAAGTTCCGCCCCACCTGCAAATCAAGTATGGAACCTTCATGCTTCGTCTAAACGCTAGGATATGGTGGGAGTCAAGGAAAAGAGATCTAATGACTCCAATCACTTGGGAAATGTTTAGACATGAGTTTTTGGAGAATTATTTCCAGGAAGTTTACGAGTAAGATATAGTGCGACTTCTTGCAGATCGCTCAAAAGGGAAGAACAATCGAGCAATACGAACCGAGTTCAGTAGATTTGCAATATGCCCCTGATTCCTATAAGTACAGTGAGGAGTTAAAAAGACAAGTCTTTATAGGAGGATTGGACGAAGATGAGAATGAGATTGGAAGAATTTGACATAAGAAATTTTCGAGAATTGGTGGAAAGAGCTCGATCGTAGAAGGAGCAAGGAAAAGGAAGAAAGAAAAGAAGAAGAAGAACCCATTGTTGAGAAGAAGTTTTATGTAGAACCAATTCATGCCTCCACCAAAGAAATTCAAGATCCCCAATGACTACAATAACGACAGTGGAAGGTTCACACCAAAGACGTTAGTGTTGGAAGTGCAATGGAACACTTACCCAAAGAAGTGCCCCCAGTTATTTGGAAAGTGTTTCTTCTGTGGAAATGCAGACCATAAGATATCAAGATGCCCAAACAAAGGAGTTAATACTTGCCATGTCTGCAATCAGAAAGGGCATTTTGCCAACAACTGTCCACAAGGAAGGAATATTTTGTCAAGATCGTCAGAAGGAGTTGTTCCTATAAGGATTGAGAAAGGAAATGGAAGTGGAAGTGAAAGCAGACCAGGATCTACTGCTTCGGAAATTCGAATCTACAACTTGGAGGGACATGGATAAGTGAAGAAGTAAGAAGAAGGAAACTTAGCTGCATTGGAGTACCTTAGAGGCTATAACAGCGACATGGGAACCGGTAAGTCTCCAACCCTCTTTATTGTTGTTCATTCCTTTATTTCAAGCAACACAAAAGTTCAAAGTTTTTCTTTATATGGATGAATGAGAATAGGTAATAATCCCCTAATGTGTACATAAGAAGCTTTCAGTTAGTAAATTAGAATGTTTTGCCCTCTTGGAATTCAAGTGATACATTCTTTCGATATATCTAGTCTAGATTACCTATGATAAGAAATCAACCTAGTTTTAAGATTTAAAATCCCCACACGAAAGAATGATGAAACCCCAGAAATATTGGTCGATCATTCAACAATTATGTGAGGACATGAAGTCACTGTGACTCTAAGGAATAATGGAGTTGAGTAATCCTTGGGATAAGATGTATATCTCTCAAGTAGGACCCCAATAAAAAGTCACAAAGGAGAATATAGAACCTATAAACCAATAAGATAGAAAGAGGATATTGGTAAAGGACTTGCTATCACAAGAAAAGAAGAGACACATTCTTTTGGGTTGATAAAGGAAAACGAGTGACTATCTCAATAATACGAAAGGGAATGAAAAGAAACCGACCATTGGAGATATTCACAATTTTTGATAAATTCCGAATAAATAAGATGACGTGATGACGTACAGTCACTTATGACGTTAAAAAGTGATGGAGATAAGTAATCCTTGGAATAGAATGTTTACCTTTTTGTAGAACCATGATAAAAAGTCATGAGAAGAATAAAACTCATAACCGATAGGGCAAAGGATAGCATTAGTAGAGGACTCATCATTACAAGGAAAAAGTAGAGGCATATTCTTTCAAGATAATAGAGGAAGATGGACGACCACCTTGACAATACAAAAGAGAATAGAAGAGAAGCCAACCCTTAAGAGATAATCACAATTTTCGATAAAGTATTTACAGACAAATGACTCAAATTCTATTCAAGGAGAAAAGACCAACTTGGCAACTAGACTAATGACCTATAAAATAGTCGAGGAAACAACAATCAGAGACTCTAGACCAAGACCTGTACAATGAAGCATACCACCACGAAATATACCCATTCAACTCATAATGGAAGAAAAAGGAAAAACCCCTAAGCCAACGTGTTAACTTTCGGGAAGAAACAAAGTGAACATCCACACCCTGGAAGTGAAAATCTTTTGACCAATTAAGGAACAAACAGGTTTTCTCAAGATTAAGATCATGATACTACCAACAAAGGATCAAATCGAAAAGGAAGGACCCTCGAACTCTTTATAGACCCCATAAGTTCTAGTAACTCTTTTTGGACTCAAACTAAGGATATAAGACCCTGTTGAAGAAGCGAATAATTGACAAAAATCATGGTATAGTCTGAAGGAGGGATAATCAAGGAATGTAATCATAAGTATGGGAAGTTATAAAAAGGGATTGAGAATTTAAGACAAGACCTAAAGGAAGAAACAATCAATAGGATATTAGAGCCAACTGAGTAAAAAGAATAAAAGAACTTAGATGAGAAGATACGAAGGATAAAGAGGAGATATAGGAAGAAAGGTGTATCGAAGGAAGCTAAAGGACGATTTAGCATAGCTAAGAACAAGAAAGTCGGTAAGAGAGAATCACAAATACTATTTGAGACCAATGGCATATTCAAGAAGAACTCCGACGTGTCAAAGTTCAAGGGACATTAGAAGAAGTAAAATATGGATAAAGAAATAAGAACATCAACGGACGGAAGGACCTACAAGGACTCAGTAATGTCGGGATGAGAACGGAATTGACCTCCTCAAAAATTTTGGATTTCTCACATTGTTAGCAAGAAGCTAAGGACGATTATAGTATAAGCTAATCAAATGTTTCATAGTTAGTTCTCCACGAAGCGTTCTAAAGGAAGATGATATAAAAGTAAAGGAGTTCTAGCCAAAAGTCATAACAAACCAGGACAGGAGAATGGAGCAATGAAGAGGAACTAATAATAAACTCTGGAGAAAAGGGAGACCCCTTAATGCTACATAACGAACGATCGAGAAGGACAATTCAAAGACCTTGGGAGAAACAATCAAGAGTGTCTCATGAAATAAGAAAGGCATAAGATAGACGAAAGAAATTAGACTGATAAAAAACAAGGACCTTAGGAATTTCAAAACAGGAATCATGTACGCTTAGGGATAGGAAGTAATTGCCATATGATCTTTTAAGGAGTAACAAGACAAGAAGGAACTCTAGGTTATTACATAAAACATATTGAAGGCAAATAACAAATCCCCATTTAACCAATGGTCAAGGAATCAAGTTTTGGAGATAAAAGTTAATATTTTTGAAGGAGAGCTTTCCTTATGAGGTATACCCAATACAGACTTTCATCCTGAGGAATTCAAAAGATAAAGAAATAAGGAAATTGGTTAAGAAGAATCTTTTTCAAGTAACCTGAGGATATACGAATGAAGCGCAACCCAAGTATTCAAGTTTGGTTGAAACAGCAATTAGGAATATCCAAGTTTTGAGGACAAAACTTTCTTTAAGGGGTAGGTTGTAAACCCCCAAATTTTCGGAATCGGTTTAGCATAAAACCCTAAACCGGAAGTCAAACGGAACCCTAAAGGTCAACAAAACCCTAGTTTACTGTATCAAACTAAATCCGGCATTGCCGTTTTCTTTGGCCCTAAAAAACAAAGTTGGGATAATTAGTTAGAATAGTTTGTAATAACCATAGGTTTTATAAAAATATCAGTTTTGCGAATTTCGGATGTCCTTTAAACCCGATCGGACGCGGTTCTCTAAAAGGGTGTCCGGAAGCCTAAAATAATAAAAATATTCCGAATACACCGTTAGACTCGTAAAAATATAAGTTTTCCAAAAATATCAGTTTCGTAATTTTTCGGTAAGTAAAAAATAACAAATATAGCTATTATACGCTATTTTCTTACTATCGGTACTTTATTAGTCATATCTATCTTACATTACACTATTCATTACTATTCTACACTATTCTTTTATCTTTACTTTTTCTTACACCTATTCTTACACTCTACATAACCTATAAACTTAACTTTTTACCTTTCCCATAACTTTATTTCACATCTACCTTACACATTACATCTTTCATTCAACAAAAGTCAAAAAAATAAATCACTCCCCCTCTAATCCCCTCATGGTCGGTGCCCCTATGCCCCCATTTCCCTCAATTTTGTTTCAATTTTACTTTATTTTAATCACACAAAATTCGCTCCACATTTTCCTATAAATACCCCCTCATACCTTCACTTCTTTCACACATTCACTACCTACAAATTCATACAAAAACTCTCTCAAATTTTCCTCTCAAAATACCATCCCAAAACTCTCTCCAAATAATTCTACAACAACCTCTACCAACAAACCAAAACCCATAACTACATAACCATATCAAAGCTTCCTTTAGATAACCACTTCATATTTCTTTCTCCTACTTCATGTCATGTAACTTTACATGACCATAGTGTGAGTTTCCAAAGACTATAAACTATATTATGTTCATGTATTATTCTTATTCATGCCAATCCATTTTTGTTTATGTTGTTTTATTATTGTTAATATATTATTATCTATATATATATATACATATTCTTTAGAGCATATAAGCTCACTTGCAATTTATTTATTTCATGCAAAGCAATTTATTTATTTATTCCATTGCAATTTATTTATTTATTCCTTGTTGAATTAAGACTAGCCTCTAGTCTTAGACTTGTCCTCTTCAAGTCAAAACAAGTTTTTCTTTCTTTCATTTTATTTTATTTTGGGACTAGTCTACTTCTTAGTCCCGAGAGCCTTGAAAAAGCTAAGACTCCAGTACTTGACTTTATTATTTTGTTTACTATTATTCTCATACTCATGTTCATTTAGATTGTTGTCCAAAAATTTTAATTTCTAAAAATAACTAAACAAAAGAAGAATTTGCACTTAGAGATAAGTTTATGTAAAATATAAAATCTATAAGATAACAAAAGATAAACTCATTTCTTTTCAAGTTACAAAAAGAACTCACTATAATTTTAGAACTTCTTTTACTTTAAAAAAAAAAAAGTTACTTAAACCTTTATTATTCCACTTTGTTTTTCAAAAGAAAAACTATTAAAATTTTAGAAACTACTTTACTATGAAAAGATTTCTTAAGTCGCATAATGCTCCACTTTGTTTTATCAAGAAAATAAACTTGTATGAATAAATGATTTCTATGAAAAACATAAGGCGTGAGAAAGGAATGAGAAATTTTCAAATGAAGATTTTTGTAAACAAATAGACAAAGAAATTGGTGCAAGAAAACTAAATAGGAATAATAGTGCATTTTCTAAAATAATATAAGTATAGAAAACTTAGAAAAATGAGAAATTTTATTTTCAAAAGTTACTTAGGAAAAGTGATAAAACCAACATAAAGCGTTTTTGGAAACAAAGTATTCATTTCAAGAAATTTACAAAAAACAATTCTTGAAAACTATCTTTTTTCTAAAAACTTCGACCCGACATTGTTTTACTCAAGAAAAATAATTGGGCAACGAAACACTTGAGCATGCTTGAATATGAGTTATATAGTTATAAAAAGAGAATTTTTCAACTATATAGATAACTAAGTATTTATCAAACAAATTTTGATTTCTTGAACCAAGGTTGTTTTTACTTGGAAAATCCGTGGAGAATTTTGTCGCCACTGTTTCGGGGCCTATATGGCCTTGTTTGATGAAAATAATTTTAGAAATGGGTAGATCTTTTCGAGTAGGTAGAAATCGGTATATTATATGTGCGATTCCGAGTTAAAATGACCAAGTTATGGCCATTTTAAGTTGGAACATTCCTTTATACGAACTTTAAAGGTCTTTTGACATTGTTTTGTCAAATCTCAAGAAAATCATCAAGAAATACTTATTATGGGTATTTTCTTTGGCTAGGTGACCCCGAGGAAGGATTCCTTTACCCCGAGGATTATTACGATTAAGTGGAGTGTGTGAACGACTCATCCGCTTAGAGGAATAGACGACATGGCATCGTGAGTTTATTTCCATTAAATGCTATACTTGTTGTGCTTGTAAATTAATTGCATTAGAATTAGGAAAAGATAAACCAATGTGTATGTTAAATAATTTCCTTGAATGAATTATTAAAGAATATCGAAGCTGGAATTGTTTTAAATGATTGTTTTAGTATAGTATTGATTTGTATGAAATTTCTTAATCGCCTTAAATTTAAAAATAATTATGCTATGATTTAATAAATAAATGAATTCATGCATACCACGAAATGAGTCACATTGCATTTTGGGTTATTATCTTTGGGTGAGAAGGATAGTATGCTCATGTCGAAAGCAACACTTGACGGATGATCCGAAAGCGATTGCTTGGCGGCTTAATGGAAAATGGTTGGCGGAAGATCCGAAAGCAAGGTCAATCAAGTAGATTCGGGATGCTTGGCGATGAGTGCTCGCGAGCATGAAAACTTTTTAATTAAAACTACTTGAATTGAGGTTATGTATCACCAAACCCCGAATGGAGGGCGCAAATCCATTCAACATATAGTTCCCGAAAAACTATATGATTGTTTGCCCGCGTGTTTGTTGCATTACATATGTTTGATTAATCAACTTGTTTGAATCTTGTTACAAGAAGTTATTTATGGAAATAGTTCTCACTAAGCCTTTAGCTTATACCCTAATAGATATCTTTTGTAGTTTCCCTACCTATGGTTAAGGCCATGTAGACCCTGCGGGCAGGTAATTTCTTTTTGGGTAATAGAAATTTAGATAAAGTGTAGTATTAGTAATGATGTATAAATACTCATGTAATAGATTAGTGATCAAGGGGATATATCCCTAAGTTTGTAAAATCATTAATATGAATGAATGATTATTATGAATCCTCTTTTCTTAAATATGTTATTTATATACTCTTAAACTTCATAATTCCATACATGGTCCTCTAAAGTTGTGAAAGTACGCCTTACACTTAATATAAAAGCTTTTGGGAATGACTAAGGTTGTCATACTTAAGCTTTAATATTGAGTGTGGCGGACTGTCACGTTTAGGATACCCGTTGGGGCGTGACATCATAAAGAACTATTCTATTACATGAACTAGGGGGCATACCCCCATTAACAATGTTAAGAGTTCTCAGGCTCACAAAATTCCTTGTATTGTCCTTCAGGCACTAGATCATGGAAACAGGATTTAAAGTCCATTTCTACTTTTAGGTCCCAGCCTTATCGAAAGCTCCTTAATATCTAAGAGCTATACCTGATGTCCACGGGTCCTTGGAGATAGCCATATTCATACTGCAATAGGAAACTATTGGGGTATAAGCTACACTAGCTTAGTGAGTGAAAACTTCCGTATCACAATTAAAACAAATCATTCAAGCAAGTGATTAATCAATCAAGTGAAATGCATCAAACAAGTGAGTTCAACAAACATATGACCAGCTGGAAATCATATGTGATAGACTTGCCCTCCATCCCGGGTTAGCAAATTAAAAATCCTGTGGTACGCCGCTTTAAGCTCACGGTCAACTAAACAATAATTCATTTTATGGATCACGATTAACCAACATATATTCGTTTTATGGATCACGATTAACCAACATATATTCGTTTTATGGATCACGAAAAACCAACAATGCTAATGCCCCATCCCCAACGTGACATGAATGAGTTCAAATTATAATTGAAGTCCAATACTTGATTAATTCAATTCTTTTAGGTGGCCAAGCAATATTCGCAGACAATCAATTCTAGCTTATCTCTATACAAGCAATAACTTATCACCCGGCTTCGATATTCTTTAAGTTCAACTTCACATATCAACAGCAGACAATTATAATTCCCAACTAACCCCATCATGCATAATCATTCTTTTTATCTTTACCTAGCAACTAGTGCAGCTATCATTACAATCACAAGCAATAATTGAAATCGGAAGTGAAACTCACTCGGCCATGGTACATCGATCTCTTAATAGTAGTAGTCGGGTGGTAGGTATCGCGTGCTCGAGATCACCTACCAAATAAGAATAACCTAATAAAATCTCTTCACTTAACTAATTCAAACTATACATCTAGACTAAAACAAAATCGTGATTCTCGCTATTTGCGGAAGTTCCAACTTAAAATGGTCATAACTTGGTCATTTTAACTCGGAATTTCGCAAACTTTATATCGATCTCTATCTACTTTGAAAGATATATCTATTTCTAATATTATTTTTAAGTTTTGAAAACATTAAGGTCACAGAACAGAGGGATTAGATTTGTTCTGTAACTTTTCCATTTCCAAAAAATTGTTTTGCATTTGGTAAAAATGTGTCTAGTTGATGATTCATGTATAGATGGAATATGAATGAATTCCTAATATGAATGAAATGTAATGAGTTCAATATAGGCATGGCCTTGATGATTTTTGATAATGAAACTTTCAAGAACTCTTAATTATTACAAGACTCCACAATAGTCACTTTAATAAAAAATCTATTCTTTCAAATTTTACATTTCCTAGTGTTTTAGGATTTTATTCTTAGAATTTACTTGCTATCTAGATAAAAATGAGTCTTTATCATCTATATTATCCAAGACCTTCATTTCTTCATAGAAATTCACATTTTTCACTTTGTAAGTAAATTTTCAAATAAGCTTTTCACAAAAATCCGAATTTTGGAGAATTTCATTCCTTGCATATTTCCTATGAGAAAACTTGTTTAATGCATCAAAATTTGAAGCTTTATTATATCTATTGTCTAAGGACTTCATTTAACTCATAAAACTTGCAATTTGAGCTTGAATACTAGGTGTTTATGTAGGCATCACTCCAAATTACGAATTTAACAATTTGATCACTAACTCAAGATTTTCCATTCTCACTCCACTACTTGTTTTACATATTACTCATGCCTAAACTCATTCAAACTTTAAAAATCATTCCTTAGAGATACCTATTACATATATCATTCATTCTTCATGAAAAATATGAGTTTAAAAGTGGTTTCAAGGGTCTTTAAAATAGGTTTCAAAAATCATCCGAATTTTCCACTAGACATTTCTAACAAAATCTTTTCTTTTTCAAGTTCCTTGTCCTATATCCATAAAGATCTATCATCTAACACATCTATGTACATGCAAGGCTAAACTTTTATGACCATAAATGCATGCAAGCTCAAAATAACCACATGATCATAAATGTAAATGAAAGTATGAGTGTCTAAACACTAGATCTATCACTTATAGTGCATGAACATGAGATTAATGACATGAATATAAACTTCCCATGCAAGATTTCTACTTTACATGCATGAACATGAGATTCTTTCAACAAAAGCTCCTTCAAACACAAGATCTACTTCTTGTGATGGGTTGATATTCTTGTATTAGCGTTTTCTTATCCCTAGCACATGCTCATTGGGATTCAAAGTGGAAAACACTCAAGAATGGTCTTTCCATTACAAGATCTAGAAATAACAAAGCTTGGAATCATCATCTAAAGGATGATTTGAAGAAGAAAAGAAGATGATGAACTTGTGGAGGTGTGGGTGTGTGTGTATGTGTCACGGCAACCACAAGAAGAGGAGGAGAGAGTTAACCTTTGCAAAAAATTTGATAGAGTGAAAAATGAGAGGAGAGAGAAAATGAGCTTATATTGAATGCATTAGGGTTTAATTGAATAAAAGAAGTAAAAAAAAAAAACAAATAAGAGGGGAAATGGGGAGGGGTGCGCCGGCCCTGGGGGGAAGAGAGAGAGAGAAATTTGAATTTTGATAAAATTTGTAATTTAAGTAATAAAATGTAATAAATGTAATAATTAATTAGGAAACAAAATTTCTTGAAAAGAAAATTACAATGATTAGTTGTAAGGCTTAAAATAGGTATGGTAGTGTGTAGAGTAGTTGTACTTGTGAATAGTAGACAAGACATCTACTTTACCGGTAGTAAGGAAAATACGGGAAAAAGGCTATAACTGTAATTTTTATAACCCGGAAAATTATAAAATTTATATTTTTGAAATCCTTATAAAATTTCGATTATAATGAATATTTTGAAATATTTTTTTGAGTTTTTGGTCCCGGGCACGTTTTTTCGTAATTGAGCTCGGGAAAGCCCGAAATAGAAAATTTTCCGAATTTAAAACCTTCAAAGGTTTAATGTCACGCCCCGAAGGGTACCCTAAACGTGGCAGTCCGCCGTACACAATATTGAAGCCTAAGAATGACCACCTCAGTCACGCGAAGGCTTTCATACTATGTACAAGGCGTCTAACACATAGAGGAGACACATCGGAATGATACGTTTTATGTTAATACAATTGAGTAACAATGTAAAGGAAATACAATCCACCATACTCCAAATACAAAACACTATACTTCAAAATACAATTCATACAATTCATCAAACTTCAATTACATTTATCCCAAGACTTCACTACATAAAACTATTACAAGGCAAATCGTAAAGCTTAGCCAAAACTTCAAGCATTCTTATATCTTGCTGGAATCCCGAAGTCATTCTCGGCTTCAACCATCTCGGGCCCCACTTAGAATACTTGGAATAACCTGCTCATTTAAATAACTATTGGGGTATAAGCTACACTAGCTTAGTGAATGTAATCTTCCACAATAACATTTATGTCACAACAATTCAATCAAGTTATTAATCAAACAAGTGGATGCATCAAACACGTGAGTTCAACATACATATGACCAACCGGAAATCATATGTGGATGGAATTGCGCCCTCCATCCCGGGTTAGCAGATTAACGACTACTGCGGTACTATCAATATGCCGTTTATGGTTCACGGTTAACCTACGATTATTCGATGTCGTTTATGGTTCACGACTAACCTACGATCATTCGATGTCGTTTATGGTTCACGACTAACCTATGATTATTCGATGTCCTTTATGGTTCACGACTAACCTACGATTATTCGATGTCGTTTATGGTTCATGACTAACCTACTATTATTCGATGTCGTTTATGGTTCATGACTAACCTACAAATGCTAATGCTCCTTCCCCTTATGATATGCACATGTCAAATTTGGCATTAGTCCAAGTAGTTGATTTAATCCAATTTACTTAGGCGATCAAACAATTTTTCAGACAATCCATCATAGCTAACTTCACAGCCAAAGTTTATCACCCGGTTTCGATATTCTTAATTTAAGTTCTCACATCATCATCATTCATATAATTTCCCATTAATCCCCATCATTCATATTCCATTCATTTGACCTACATTCTAGTGCACTACTTTACAAGCACATACAATAAATGAATCGGGAAGAAAAACTCACTCGGCCATTGGATCACCGGTCTTCTAGTAATAATAACCGTGGTAAGGAATCGTCGAACTCGGATAACCTAAAAAGGAAGAAACTCTAATAAGTATATTTCAACTCAAACTAATCCAACAACTTCATACGAACTTATGAAATTCGTAATTCGCGTCCTAACGGAATTCCAACTTAAAACGGCCATAATTTGGTCATTTTAACTCGAATCCACAATTTTTATATCGATTCTATCTACTTCGAAGAGCTTTCTAAATATGAAGTTTAAATCAATTGGAAAATATCTAAGCCTTGGAAACGAGTCAGATCTATACACGGTAACATAGATTCCGAAAATGCGGTTTTCATGAATGTACTTGAGATTCCTAAGTGTAAAATGAAACTAAATGCAATGGTAATGATTTTCCCTATCATGAATGTCATGATATGAACTCTAATGTGCCTAAGTTCTTATAGCTCTTTAGGTTTAAAATTTACATAAACTTTTCTTAGAAAACCATTCATATTAATGTTTTAACAAGTGAGTTTACTACACTTAGTCACACCTACATATTACAAGGATATTCTTTAGGAAAACTCTAATTTGCTTAAAGAATTTGACCCTCATATAGTTATATCCTAAAGCCCTTATTCTTAAATAAAATCTTATTTATAAACTTTTAAGTGGGTCCTTTCTAGGGGGTTTCCAAAAATCCGAATTTATAAAGTCCATTTTCAAGTTGGTTTTCTTTAGGAAAAATGTATTCTCTAACTTAAAACTTTAAGTGTTTATTTTACCTCTATCCTAAGGACTCCATTTATTTAAGAAATACCATTTTTGAAGTTGAAAAATAGTGTTTTCTAGCCATCTATCCATTATTACGAATTTGGTTGTTAAGACTTTTAACTCTAAATTTCTTTTAGACTTCATCTCT